>KE154487.1:499025-513221 GCA_000411075.1 Sisymbrium irio | reverse complement strand
TTATAGATAATTTCCTTTTTATGTATTTTAATATGATTAGTCTAATTAAAAAATTAAAAAATTTATTAAATTGTAATGATGATGTGGAAGAATATTATTGGTTGCTAAAATTTTTTAATCCTATGTGGACACTCTCAATAGCATTTAACCTCAACTTCTATATATTAATAGATTCTGAACAGACGAAATTTATTTAAAACTCGAAAAAACGAACCAGAACCGTTTCAATCCTATCCAAATCGGATTCGGTTCTACCAAACCGAAAGTTTTATCTAGTAAGAAAGAAGCAGAGTAGCATGGGAGAAAATGGGAATAGAGATTCAGACAGAAGCAAGCGTTAATCTAACACCGTCTTTGAAACTAGTTGGAGAGATGTCAAGTGTCTGAACCAGTTTAGTTATGTCCATTGATATATCTGCTGGTGAAACCACTCCTCGGTCAACCTAGTTCAAAAAAACAGTTGATACCCACATTAACTAGTGACTCATCTGCAAGCAATATTCAACAAGCGAGTGAGATCATTGGCGAAAAAAGCCTTTTTAACACTTACCGATGATGCAGACACATGTTTAATCAAAGAAAGATCGTGTCCTCTGACTTCTGCAACCAATTCCGCCATTTGAACACGAGAGAGTCTATCAGGTCCACCAGCATTCAAAACTAGCCGCATCTGTTTATCATCTGAAACCAACAACATGTTATGAATGATTCTACATTTCTTTTCTTAGTTTTATAAACTATGATACAATGAGGCAGAAACTCAGAGAAAGAATCTACCTGAGAGAACCCATCTGTCTATCAATTTCAAGGTGATGCTCACGAGATCCTTAACGTAAATGGGACAACGATACTCGTCATGGAAGAAATCCACAGCGTCTCCCTTCTTTAAGACGCTATCCATCCACTAAAAATAGCCAATTCAATGGATTCAGAACTATCTAAACTTGATATGTACTGCGAAGTTTTAAGAAAAGGCACCTGAACTGGGAGATTCTTAGGGAGTGGTGATACAGTTTGAGGACCAAAGATGATACTACTTCTCAAAATAGCAAAGTTTGGATATTTATCTTTGATAAGAAGCTCAGCAGCAACTTTCGATTTCCCGTAAACGTTGACCGCAACAGTCTCGTCTTCTTCCTTGTAGAAAGACTTGACACCCTCATAAACTGAATTTGACTTGACACAGTAAGTCAAAAAGCCTTTCCCCCAAGTCATAATGACTGATTTTGAGTTGTAGAGAGATGCAACTTACCTTGATCAGTAGAGAGATGAATCAACAAAGTTTTGTTTGTCTCAAAGTCTGATAACCAACTTACGAGAGACCAAGGCACGTTGACGGACATTGCGGTATCTGGATCTTGCTCGCAAGCTCGAGGAACGGACAGAGCAGCACAATTAACGACCACATGAGGCTGTAAGTAAATAAATAGAAACAAATGTCGATTTTCAGACCAGAGACTCTCTTCTAATACACACAAACACGGGTTCTTCTTGTTAGCTCAGATTCATTAAATACCTGACCAAAGTCCTGAGAAATGGAATGGAAGCCTATCCCTGACTTGAGATCGACAGGAAACGCGTGGAAATGAGGAAATGCATCTAGCAAGAGGCTGGGAAGGGGAGAAGAGTGGTGAGTGTAAGCGACGTCGTATCCGGTGAGAGCTTGAAGCAGATGCTGACCCAAGTATCCCGTACCTCCAACAATCACCACTTTCGTCTTCTCCATGGTTTTTCCTCACTTCTCCGATGTTCTTACTCTTTTTTCATTATTCACCAAAATTTTATATTTTTAATAATACACACCACTCCGTCTGATGATCCATTAGATTAAGAAGTAAAAGCAATGATGGTAAAGCAGAGAGGAAGAATTTTAAAGGTATCATTATTGCCCAAAAATGTATATAAAGTTATATAATCTGATCAGACATCATCATAGTAAGAAATTGAAAATATGTCAAAAAAAGGACAGGTGACCTAGAACTACCACCCCTGTTCTTGTTCTTTAGACATTGTTTTTAAACATTATCATCATGGTTTTTCATAGCACATACTGAGAAAAGAAGAAAGAATGTTGTTGATCGCAAATAAGAGAAGAAGGAAGGTTTTTGTTTTGTCTTTTGGCTTTTCTGTGAAAGCTGAGAGAGTTCGGAACAGTTACTGTCTATTTCTCGTGCACGAGAGGGCTGTAGATTGGGAACCACATGTTGCGTGTAATGTAGTCCACTGTCTCCTCCTGTTGATTCAAAACAAAGATGCAGTTATATTCAACTTCTAATACCTTAGTCATGTTTGATACAAATCTCAATTTATATGATACCTTAGACATGTGACTGAGATCTCTGGGACCAACATCGCCATGTCCTTCTACAATGTCATCAGCAACCGCAGCTCGTAGAACAGCGGCCCCGACCTCAGCTGTTATGTGTCGGATGCTGCATTTTGTTCAATACCAATAGTCACTTAATATAACCATTTTTTAGATATTAAACAAAATCAAACGGATAAGAAATGAGACGGAATCAGAGGAAATCATACTTGTTGATCGAAGGGTAAAGGATGCCTTTTTGGACTTCTTCGTCAGTCATGTAGGACGCAAGGCTGCATTATATTTGAAAATATAAAACCGTCATCATTTGTGTTATTTGTTTTATGCTTGGAGATAGAAGAAAACCAAATGCAATCTTACCATTCAGAAGCTGCTAGCAGCATTCCATCAGTTACAATCCGTGCACCAGATAGAAGAGTCCCTAACCCGATCCTGGAAACGATAATAACCACAGTTGATTGAGCTAAACTTATGGATTGAACTGTGATTCATCGAAGCAGTTTTCAAGAAGGAAAACGAACCCGGGGAATAGGTACATGTTATTGGCCTGATTCACATGCCCAACTTTACCGTTCTCTGAAAGTGTAGATTTTAAGCAATTAGAGTTACAAAAGCTATTAAAAAGCCATATATGAATCTCACTACAAACAACATACCAAACTCAACGTTTTCGAATGGGCTTCCGCTTCCAAAGACTATGTTTTCTCCGGCGTACTTAAATGCATCAGCAGCAGTGCACTCGGCTGTCACACGGAAAAATTGTTCAGAACAGATATTTCAAGGAAATGTTCCTTTATTTTGCAAAGAAAGTAATACAAACCATTCAAGGTGGGATTCGACATAGCAAAAATCGCGGGCTTGCATGAATCAGATTCTCGCATTGCCTTGAGAACCTTTGCATAATTGAAACAAGTAAACCATATAAGTGAAACTGTTAATTAATATACGATGAAACTATATGTTAGTTGAAAGAGGTCATCTACTTCTTCATGGAAGATGCCACCGACTCCAGATAAACCAAGAAGTACATGTGGCCTCACTGCCTTCACCTGGACAAGTTTGTACAAGGACACTATCATTATGTCTTAACTTTCATGGACGAGAAAGAACATTAATCAAATAATTGGGCAGGTCAAGAACACAATAAGGCTTAGGCTTACCACTTCAACGATACTTGCTCCCTCACGTATCTCAGCTGGATTTTTGGCAAAAAGTACAGCTGCTGGGTCAATCTTTGTCCTCTCGGTGGTGACAAGACCCTGATGCCCAAGCAGTCGTTTTCATTAGATTATTTAAGATCTTATGAGGCAAGCAGATGAAGAAAACAATAAAGCTGACCATAGCAAAAAAAAATGGCAAATAGATAACTTTTTAAAATGTTTTTGACTACTTCTAGGCAAGCCCTTAGTAGATAGTTTAAAACAATATCCAAAAGCAAGTTCCAAAAATAGACGATAATATGACAGTTTCAAAGTCAACTCGACTCGTGGAACTATACAAGCTAAATTATTTATTAGCAATCAAGACAAACCCAGTAAGATGATGTCCAGAAGGGGATAACAGAAACTTACATCTTTATCAATCAGGTAAAAGTTTTTCGTTGCAGCAGTCTCGCTGATGCCTGCCATTCTCGCAACGGCCTGTACAGCCATCTTAGTGACACCGAGCCCTGCACTGAAAGTAACAGAAGAAATATACAATACGAAGATGAGAAGAAAGTTACTGAAGAAACACGGATACATTAGTAGAAGAATTTTCAAGTGAATAATCCAAGTACCTTCCAGCTCCCACCACAACAATCTTTTGGTTCACAAAGTCTGATAAAGGCCGACCTTGAGCTCTTACAGTTCCCAATAGTCCAGCGAGAGCAACACCAGCGGTTCCCTGAAATATCACACGCCAACCTTGTTACTAATAACGAATACAAAAAGAATAGATATAACGTAAAAGCAGCTGAATTGCAATGATAAGAACATACCTGGACATCATCATTGAACATGCAAAACTTCTTCCGATATCTTTCCAAAGTTTCAAAAGCCCATTTCGCTTGGAAATCTTCAAACTATTATGATGGAAACAACCATTTAGCCATCCTTACCACCAAATGGTAAATCCAAAGTAGAAACTAAGATGTATCTTTATACCTGTACGACGGCCTTAGGCCAACGTGTGAATGCAGCTTCCATAAATTCATCAATAATCTCAAGGTACTCATCTCCTTCCAACCTCGGTTGTCTGACTCCTAAATCTGTATGATGGAGAAGATACATGAACGAGATATCAAAGGAAACACATCCATATAAGTATATCAAATCGGCTAATCAAAAAGCTTACAGAGAGGATTCTGTAGGAGCTTTTCATTATTCGTGCCCACATCCAACATAATTGGCAAAACCTGCACAAAGACAAGGGTATAATTTCGAGTATGGAGATGAAACCCATGTCTTGTACATGAAAAAAATACAAACAGATCAAGTCAAGATCGGACATACTCTCTGTGGATTGATTCCTGCTGCAGCCACGTACATGTCGAGCTTTCCAATAGGAATCCCAATTCCCTGGACTCCAAGGTCTCCTAAGCCAAGAATACGGCTACCATCTGTGATGACAATCATATCAACCTGCTGAGCTGGCCAGTTATAAATCATAGACATCATCTCTCCTTTGTCTTTCGCACTGAAGTACATTCCTCGGGGTCTTCTATACAAACCCGAATAGTTCTGACAAACCAGTCCAACCGTGGGTGTGTATATAATTGGGGCAAAATCTTTGATGTTATCAATAAGGACCTGCAGAGAACAAGAGTTAGTTATGGTCTCAGGGACGTGTCATGCGGGAGACAATAATAAGAAAGGAAACTTTGAACTCACTCGGTAGTACAAAGTTTCGTTACGGTCATGCAACCTATTAAGAATCCTCCACTTTGCTAATGACACAACGTTGTCTGGCTGCCCTTGTGTATTCCTCTCAAGCGACCGAAAAGACTCAACTGCCATAAAAAGAAGTCTCAGAAACCCATAAATGCATAATTCATCACTGCGAATGGATCCAAAGATCACTTACTGAAACGGTCATATTGCTGTTCAAAGGAGATAACACGAGGAGGAAGCAAGCCTCGTAGCCCCAATCTATCTCTCTCAGTCAAAGGAAAACCTGTGTCCTGCAAACCGGAACCAACCCCAGAGAGACAGCAAAATGAGAAAGCATAAAACTTTTAATCTAATCAGAAACAGAAGTACCAAGGAGAGCATAATCAGTCTCGCCGCTGACTTGATATAGAGTTCTCAAGATTTCTTAGTGTTGTAAACTCACTTTTCTAAAGTTTCACTAATCAGCATTATGAGTTAATCAAACCAAACGAATCTTTTTAAGAACCCTACAAGAGTCAGAGAGAATCGATCAAGAGGAAAAACACAAAACAGAAACCTTGTTAAACCATGGATCGTGAAGGATATCCGCACCACGCTTGTGGACGATGCAAGGACCAGGAATCGCCGTCGACAAGCAGCGCCGAGATCCATGGGTTCTTGCAGCCGCCGCCGCTCTGGAGAAGCCAGTAATGTTCCTCCACATCATCGGTCTCGGAAATCACTCTCAAGATCCGACCAACTCAAAACCACACTGATACAGAATTCGCAAAACCGCAATTCGATGATATGACAAGTTCAACACAAAACTGGCAAACGGAGATTGGAATTTTGAATTAGTCAAAACTTATAGAAAAAGTTTAGCTTTGGTCTCTTCTTCTTCTTCCTCTCTTCCAGTGTTATGAATGTTCCTCCAGCTTTGAGAGAGTATAAAAGGAAGCTGTCTGAGGAAGAGGGAAGATGTCTGAGACGAGACCTGCCCGGGGATTAGTAAGAGAGAAAGGGTCAGCCAATAAATAACGCATTTATTTTTGTGTTTACATTTTTCTTTTCTGAATTTTCAATTTAAAAAATTCCAAGAAAAAAAATTTTTGGTAAAGTCAAAAAAGCAAGAAAGGGAAACAAGTTAAAGAGTTGCCCGAATGAAAACGGGCAAGAAGGGTATAAACGGAAACACGGTTCTCAATTATTTTCCTTACAAATTGGCGATGAAGATATTAGAGGGGAAAGGACATTGACATAGTCACCGTTAGATCATTGACACGTGTTTCCGTGTTACCCTATTTCCGTTTTTACCCATGCGTGTGCCTCTGGTAAAAATATTACGTCTTCCTAAATTAAAAATTCGAGGAGGAACAGAGATTGAAGAAAAGGAAAGGAGAGAATAAATCGAGATTCGAGAATTTTAAGTGAAAACCATCCATTAAAACTATATTCCCTGTGGCGACTTGAAACCGTCAGCTTTTAACTCTAACCACAGCTCATTCTCTTCTCTTTTTTCTACCGTTCATGCCTAATTAAAGTTGCCTTTTCGAATCCAACAACTCTTATAATTATTCGGGTAGATCTACAGAGAAAATTTAACAGTTTTTCGCTGCTTTCTCGACAACTTCCAAATACATCATCACAACCAAAAGGACGAGCACGAGCACGAGTTGTCTTGATTTTAAAATTTGTCCATGACTAGCAGGAAAAACATGTGGAGTCTCTGGAATATTTTATACTTACTTAAAGAGAAAAATCTATATTTTATATTACTTTTTTCTTTTCCTTGATGGAAGATGTATTTTGACCATATTTTATTACCTAAAACACTGTAGAACGAAATGCTAGAAAGAATATAAGAATAAAGATCATTCATCATCAAATGCAAATTTCTAGCCATTCGACGTTTTGGTATAATCATCAACTGAGTCACATACCTTTCAATGCAGATTCTTAAAGCATTATGTCGAAAGTAGGTCAAAGTAAAACAAACACAAACAAATCAGATGGATTCTAACTTAGATAAAACCGACCCTGTATACGGACCAACTGGGTTTTGGAAAACATGAAATTTCTTAAATTGGGAAAAATCCATGTATTCTAACATGGGAAGGCAAAGACAGATTTATTATGGTCACAGTACTGTGAAAAGATAATGACAGATCTAAAAGGGGTTTTTTTTATGCTCACATTGTCTGCAAATAAGAGACCAAGAGAGTTCTCTCCAAAGCAAGTAAAACGCTTCAATGCTCTTTTTCGTAATCGTCCTTGGTTCCAAAGTTCTTGCACCAAATCTGTGAAGGAATTGGGCGTACCGGCATATGTGGCCTTTGCTGAAATAAAATACAAGGCTTTCCTCAAATCGTGATCATCAAACAAGAAAGTGGAAGCTACAAAGTAGCAAGGAGATATATCAAAATTAAAGTGCTGGGTTGTTGTCACAAATGACACAAGTGAAAACATTAGGCTTCCAAATATAAAAGAAATATAAGTCCTCGATCATTTGCACCCAAACCACAGTTTAAAACCATATGTGATGCACTTAAGTTGCAGGAACTTAAGAAGATTAGACTTTAGCGACTAACTACCGCAAAAGAATCAATAAAATCTGCCAAAACTGTTACACAAACATACAACGTAAAGTAACATGGCAATGGGAGACAAGGTTTGGAGAGCTCAAGAGATTTATAAAAGAGTGCAAATCAAATTCAGGTCACAGGCAAACATCACAACTCACAAGCAAGTTACCATTTGCGAATACTCTACGATACATACAGTCGATAGCCGATGAATGACCAAGAATTCAAGAAGTAACAAATGGAACTAGGTAGGAGAAGGCTGTTAACTTTACTTCCAACACATAATAATGTCCTTGGAAAAAGCTATCTGCTACAAAGCAGACTGTGTGATCAGAAACACCCAAACTTGCAAATATTGAATCTCTACTGATAAGCTACAGAATGTTATCATGCTGGACATTAATTGGAAAAAACAAAATTATCTACACATACTTTCCACTTTCCAGGATCAAGTTCCAAGCAATATCCCTTCACGGCTTCACTTATCAACAAATACTTATTTAAAGGGACGAAAGAAATGAAGAAGAATATATACCTCGAGCTCGGCAGACTTCATGGCAATGGGGATGCAGACAAGAAAAACCCCGAACATTGCAATGGCGGTGTTCCGACGCCAGTGCTTGGGCCTACAGTAAGGCCCACCAGACATGCTCCAAACTTTGGCTCTGAAATCTCCACCTTCTCCTCCATGTCCATGCTCACCTCCTCCCATTTTTGGATCCGCTCACTCCACTAGATTACAGATTCCTTTTCCTGATTCGCTAATCAAGATGGACCAGATCGATCAGTAACAACAACAACAACAACCACAAAAGCAAACCCTAGCTCGCTAACAGCTAATTACAGCCAACATTGATTACAGATTCTTCTAATTGAGTATGCTAATAGCATGATTCCGGAGTACTGGTGGCCAGAGATCGACTTACCTTAGTGAATCGCGAAGACGACGAAGAAGATGAGACTTCTTCTAAAGAGCAGCAAGTAAAGAGGGTGAATCAAATGAGGTTTGCCATTTGTCTGTAATTGATCTGAATACTCGGGGTGTTTTACGTCTTTACTCACACAATTGACCTCTACTGTCCCTTATGTTCGAATCCTACCTTATGTGTTTTAGAGTATCAAATGGGCACTAAGGTCATTTAACTTAGAAATCAAACAGCAGGATGTTCACATATATATCACTGGAACGGTAGCATTTCCTTCTTGTCAACTCATTTGATAAACGACACGGTGTCTGTTTCTACGATTCTGGAACGGTGTGTGTATCAGGTTCTTGTTAAGCTTGTGATTCCTTGGAGGAGTTCACCTGAAAAAAAGATGGCCAGCGACGGAGCAGATCAAAGTCGGCGCTTTTTCGTGGCGGTTCACGTCGGTGCCGGATATCACGCGGAGGCTAACGAGAAAGCTCTTAAGTCCGTCATTAGACGCGCTTGCCTAGCCGCGTCGACTATTCTTCGCCAGGTCCTCTTTCAGTTGTCTTTACACAGTCAGTCTCTTTTCGAATGTAGGATAGTCCATGAATCTCAAATGTAGCTCAAGAGACATTTACGACCATATTGAGAATGCCATACCTTGATGTGTGATCTTTGCTTCTTTTGAATATAGGATTCTGGTGGGTGCATAGATGCTGTTTCAGCCGCCATTGAAGTACTCGAGGTACTTGTTCGACCTTTTCCCTTTATTGAATCAGAAATAACTCTGTAGATGTCTGCTTCTTAACTTTTCATGCAATTGCTATGTGAATATTTGTTAATTTAGGACGATCCGAGCACAAATGCTGGTAGAGGCTCTAATCTGACAGAAGATGGTCGTGTGGAATGTGATGCTAGTCTTATGGATGGACATTCAGGGATGTTTGGGGGCGTTGGAGCTGTTCCAGGTTCTTAGAAACCTCTTATCCTAACCTTCTTCGTTGTAACTTGCGTGTATCATGTTACAGTATTTATCGAATTGCTGAAGATTTTGGAACATGAACTGTAGATCAGGTGTCAGGAATGCCATCAAGATTGCTGCTTTGTTGTTGAAGGAGCAGATGAATGGCTCGAGCCTATTAGGCCGTATACCTCCTATGTAATGAATCACCCTTCTTTGTTCTGATATCATAACCCACCTTTGATTCTGTTTCGTCAAGCATTGAACTTTCTAATCTGCCTCCCCAGGATGTTGGTTGGTGAAGGAGCTCGACGTTGGGCCAAATCCAAAGATGTTATTTTGCCTGAAACGGTCGTAGAAGCTGATCAGGTTAAGATTTCCACATTCTCTTGCTTTACTCTCAGTCACCAGGTTGTTTGATTCCTTGAGAATTATTTTAAGTATTCGTATGTTGAAAACAGTGGCTGATTACTGAGAGAGCAAGAAATCAGTGGAGAAAGTTCAAGAGTATGCTTTCGGAGGTAGAGGCAAAGAATAACCTTTCTTCTGAAGAACGACAAAGGGAAATCGACAAGGATAAAACATTACCGTGTGCAGGAGTAGATGAGGATAAGATCATGGATACTGTTGGCGTTATTTGTGTTGACAGTGAAGGACGCATTGCTTGCGGATCCTCAAGTGGTGGTATTGCAATGAAGGTATTATCAATCAAATCCTAGTTATCTTTAGAAGAAAAAGAAAAAAAAATAATCTTATTATCATGTCATGATATTGCATTTCAGATAAGTGGGCGTGTTGGTCTAGCAGCAACATATGGTTCTGGTTGTTGGGCATCCTCTAAAGGACTATTTGGAGCTCCATTTCTCGTTGGTTGTTGTGTGTCTGGAGCTGGAGAGTATCTTATGAGAGGATTTGCAGCTAGGGAATGTTGTACTTCATCATCACTGTATATTTCCAAAAAACCCTTCTTAATGACTCTGCTCTTTTTGGTGTGGCTTCGCACTTCTGTATCAGAGCTAAGAAGGGATTTGTTATGTTCTTAGATCACAGGCTGGTCCAGCATCTGCCGCCATAAAGGTTTTACGTTCTGTCATGCAACAAGAGGGCGCAGAGAGTGGAGTTACGGAAAAAACTGCTGGAATTCTAGTGGTCCAGGCGGAAGCTTCTGTAGCTGTAAGCCCAAACACTGAAGAACCTTCCCAGTTTTTCCCCTTCTTTTGATTGTTAATCGTAACTTTTGGTGGTTCTGATTTCACTCAAGGTCCCTGGAGATAGGCCGGAGCTAAATGCTGTCGAGATAGCTGCTGCTTACTCGTCACAGTCTTTTGGCGTAGGATACTATGGGAACTCGATAGCTAAGCCAAAGGTTTTGCCTATTCTTTTAGTTACCATTAAGAACATGTCATGTTTAATGGTAGCGTTTGAAATCTAAGTTTAGGATCATTGGTTATTTTGTTGTTTCCTTGAACAGATTTCGATTCTCAGGAAGAGGAAAGGGAAGAATGAAGCTGGAATAGATCATTTTGAAGCCGGGATTGATCTCCGTCCAACCTGTCGCTGATTTATTTCTGCTCTCTTGAACCTGATTCTGTAGAACAAACATGCTGATGAACAGTCACAAACATAGTAGATTTGCCATGACTTGTAAAACAATTGCAAGAATATGTTGATCTAACAATTGAGACAGAGAATTTCCAGTTTCAAATACTTCCACAGGATCGAACGATCAATCATCTCTTAAGCATTGCGGTCCATTTCTACTACATCACAAGTGGTTCATGTGCTGAAAACGGGATGAGTAGAAAGAGACTTGAATGGCTCCTGGGCAGAAGCTGAAGCTTCCAGTCTGAAATAAAGGCCACAGGATGAAACTGTATGAAGTACTTGCAAGTGGGAGGATATCATCGTTTGTTTAGAAAATTGGCTAATTCTGATTCTCTTGGACGAGTTTCTTTTTCCTATGCTTCAGAAAATTGGCACACCACGGTTTCAGTACGTACGTATTCATTTTCTGGATAAGTTTAAACTATGTTATTTATCAAATGACAAGAACAGAGAGAGAGAAGAAGTAATATATATATTTTTAAAAAAATTCTAAACCGATTTAAACAAAACTCCATATGTTTATTTTCGTACGACAAAAAAACCCAGATCAAACTATTGGATCCGGAACAAAACATGTTAATTCCATAAAGGTCATCAGTCTTCACTGGAAGTTGTGAATTCTCTTAGCCGATAGTAAGGTGTTGGATAGCAGCATAGCTATGGTCATTGGTCCTACACCACCAGGAACAGGTGTGATGGCTGAAGCAACTTTGGAGGCCTCCTCATAACAAACATCTCCAACCAATCGATAGCCCCGTGGAGCATTTGGATCCTGCAAATTCATAGAATAATATGAAAATGTCACACACTGGATTGATATAACCTATTGTAATAACATTACTATAATAATGTCCAAATTGTTCACTTACATCGACAGCATTAATCCCAACATCGATGATGACTGCTCCTGGTTTTATCCAGCTTCCTCTAACCATGTTTGGTTGCCCAACCGCTGCAATTATGATATCCGCTTGTCGTGTGATTTCTTCAGGATTCTTGGTTCTTGAATGGATAATAGTAACAGTTGCATCCTCCCTCTACAAATGGATGATTATCATAAGACTGTAACAAATGATTATCAAATAATGTCCAAGTAAAATGGCATTATTATTCTTTGAATATGTAAGATCATTACCTGCAGTAACAGAGCAGCTGGCATACCAACAATGTTACTCCTTCCAATAACAACGGCTCTTTTTCCTTTGATCTCAACATTGTATCTGTGCAACAACTCGATACATCCCTTCGGAGTACATGGAACGAATAAGGGATCTCTTCCCCGCATGGCAAGCCGTCCGATATTTAGTGGGTGAAATCCATCAACATCTTTCTCGATACTAACCGCATTCAATATGTTCTCTTCATTCATATGCTGCATATATACATAACATCCGTAAAATCACTTTGGCTTTATCAAGATATGAACAACATAGTGTTAGTTTCAGGGAAAAATACCGATGGTAGAGGCAACTGAACAAGGATTCCGTGGACAGAAGGATCATTGTTGAAACTGGATACAGATTTCAACACGTCTTCTTCAGAGGAATCTTCTGGTAGACGAACTTCAATCGATTTGATTCCAACAGATTCACAAGCTTTCTTCTTGTTCCTCACATAAGTTGCTGAGTCTTTTCTATCGCCAACAAGGATTACAGCTAATCCAGGAATCACACCGATTGATTCCTTCATTCTTGAAACTTCGATTGTGATCTCATCTTTATTAGTTTTTGAGACACCCCGTCCATCAACTGTCAAGCAAATCAAACTCAATTTAGAACATTCGAACTCAATTGTTTCTCAGAAAAGAACACATTCGAACTCAATCTTTTCTCAGACAAGAACACATTCGAACTCAATTGTTTATCAGACAAGAACACATTCGAACTCAATCTTTTCTCAGACAAGAACACATTCGAACTCAATTGTTTATTAGACAAGAACACATTCGAACTCAGTTGTTTCTCAGACAAGAACACATTCGACTCAATAATTTCTCAGACAAGAACAGTAACGGTCATTTCTACAAAATCGGATGAAAAAGAGGTTGAGCGTAATATACGTGAGGTGGCGGGAGACGGAGAAGAAGAGGAGCGAATGGAGAGAGAGCAGGCACGGCCAGACGCAGTGCTCCGAAGGCGGAGTTGGCCGACGCACTGACGCGGGAGAATTGAGTAGCTGCGGCGGTTCAGATGGATGAGACGCGATGTAGTGGAGGAGGAGCAGTCGGTAAACATCATGGACGCCATTTTATTACAGGCCAAACAGAACAGTTGTCTGCTCGTCGTGGCTCCGAACTTAGAGGTGAGGGAAAGATTTAAGTAGTGAATGAAAGCACTTTGGGGGGGTTTTCGTATTCCGGTGCCGAAATTCTGGTTACTTTAGTGTCCCGCCGTCAGAAGAAGATATAAATAGTTAGGGTTGCTAGGCCACCTGGCAATTGTTCCTTTTATTAGTATTTTGTTTTTTTTGGTCGGCTTTATTAGTATTTTTACTTATGTGCCTTTCCTACTATGGCTTTGAATGGAGGGCAGGACAAGTTCAGTTCATCTGCTTAAGCAGAACATCTATCTTTAAATTATCATTCACTACTTTTTTATATTTTATTCTACATGATAGAAAAACTACATGCAGTACATTTTTTCTTATTCTTTTATGTAAAAAATAGGAGAATAACCTATATTTTTCAACCACCACATTTATAAACATGTTCATCCATATCAAGTTATTGTTCACGACTTTTTTATAAAAAAAAATATTGTTTAAAAAAAATATTCTATAACGTATTATTTAAATAGCATACTTATAAATATAATTAAAATATAACTTTTCAAATTACTTCTTATGAATTAATAAAATTTTATGATTATAAATATGAACATCCAATTAAATTATTAATATTATAGTTATAGTTAAGTTTACATTATAGATTCAACAGTTATTTTTATAAATACAGTCATAAATA
>KE154487.1:471433-492290 GCA_000411075.1 Sisymbrium irio | reverse complement strand
TTTTTTTTTTTTTGTGAGAGAACAAGATTTGTATCTAATCAAAGAATGGAATCTATATTAAAAAAAAAAAAGGAAGATAAATGTGACGATATATGCTTAAAGCATTCCATACTAAATCCACTAAGGGATCGTTTTGTTACTAGTTTGTTCCAAGTGCGTTTAGTTGGCAAATGTCCTTGTTTCTTTCTTCTTCTATTCGATGGTGTGTGTTCAATGGAAACACTTACTGTAGTAAAAAGTAAAAAAAAACAGAATGACAATTGGGGCTTAGCCTACCAAAAAATAGCAACTAAAATTAATGGGCTTGGCCCATGTAGCCACAATAAATTTTGCTCGACTACAATTTAGAAAAGGGAACACGTGGCTGCGGTAACCCTCTGGCTGTTGAAGAGAGTTGAGTGGCGTGATATTTTCCCGCCGGGCGAAAAACCTCAGGAAGGGAGATGAAGTCATCGTCTCCTTCTTCCAGCTACTTCACTCAATCCCTAACGATTCTCAAGCACAAGTAGTCACAGTGATACATAGATGGATGCATCGTATCCGTTGGTTCCGAGCTGAATAGTTCGCTTTTCAGAGCTCTACGAAAGAAAATATGTAAAACCATTTTTTTTTTCTGTTGTGAAAAAAATACAAAGCAATTGAATCCACACAAAATGATTGCAAAAGAGCAGAAATATCCAAAGGGAAATAGAGAGGTTACTGATACAAATTAAGCTTTAACATACAAAACAATTAAATAGGAATGAACATTGGTTGCTTTTTTTTTTCTTGTTTGGTTCAGACAGCTCGTTCTTTGATGACGTCGATGCTCATCTCGCTAGCATCAGTTGCTTGTAATTCAACTTGAATTCCATCCATTTCTCTCTTGAACCTGTCTTTTGAGCTTGCATACAACATCTTACTCCGTACTTTTGCTGTCTCAGGTGACCTAATGTTTTGAATGCGTGAATCACAAGGTCGTGAGATTTAAGATATAACAGTTTCAAAGATCATGAGATAGAAAATAAGTGCTACCAGGCGATGAAAAAGATCTTGCTCTTCTGGCAGTTATCCTCTGTGGTGAAATCGAAATCATAGACCGCGTATCGGCATTCCTTCTCCGGGATAGAGTCTGTGAAATCGTCGTAAGTCGCTTCTGGATTCCCAACCTTTTCTATCTCGACTTGCTGAGCCTTCTCATCGATCTTGAACACGATGAACCTGTAAGTCCTTTTTGCTTTCAACTCCAAAAACTTGAGCTTGCATTCATCGTTTACGTGCATCCCAGATGCTGAGTTAGCCTGCCACAACGTTATCATTTTACACCTACATCAACCTTCTTCATGCTATATATATGTTCCTAACTATATATACCACATATGGAATCATAGCATATCATTATATGTTCACAAGGCTATCCACACCAAGTCAATTTAGACATGAACTCTCTTCATGATATATACTTATCCAAGTTCCTACCCAAATACCACAAACCCTACATTTTTTTGATATGGAATCATACCATATCACCACCATCCACATAGGGTTTCATTCATATATATGTTTACGGACCTCATATTTTGGTAAATGTAAAACCAGAACATAAACGTAAGCCATGCATCATCTACATCAGAAGACTAAATGTACGAACTTACCATGTTTTCTTTCTTGAATTCGAAATCCAAACCTGTGTGTTTTGTTGATTGGAAAAATGAAGGGGATGGAGAAAAGTAGGGTGGTTTGAAGGGGTTTTTGAGGTTGAAGAAAAAAACACAAAGAAGGGTGTTTTGATATTATTATGTGGTCTCTTTAGGCTGATCACGTCTTCAAATAGTCGACTTTGATGCTGTCACGTTGTGCCCATATCATCAAAACTTCTATCTCTTTACAGATAAATTTATATTTTACTCATTCCTATACATATATATATATATATATATATATTTATTATTCTTGTGTTTGCATATGAGCTGAAGTTTTGGTTGGGAGAACCTTGGAGCGTTGAGGTTTTCATGATGAACATGTTTTATTTCTTTGTTTTTGTTTTTGTTTTCCCTTTCAGTTTTGACCCTCTCTCTCCCTCTCTTGATTGGTCTCTCAGGTTTTTGTGGCTTTTGTTTTGTTTTCGGTGGATCTTTGACTTTAAGTCTCTATGCTAATGCTATATATCGATTTCTGCGGCCCAATTGTGCCATGAAATTCAGTGGATTTTAAAAGATAGAGGCCCAACACTTTCCAATGATTGCCTTTGGATTTTGAAAGATTACCTCAGTGTTAGTACTAGTACCGTTATCCATGTATCTTTGTTAATCTGATAACCACAAAATTATATATAGATCTGGTTTTCTTTTTAATTATAACTCTACTCTACATAGATATTCTAACATTTTTGTATAGCTAACATCTCTTTATTGCTTTTAGTTTAGATCTCTTTTCTTATGTTATTTATGAACATATCCATAACCACGGAAAAATATCTTAGTTTTATGATTTTTTGTAATAGGGACTGTTTTACATTTGACGGCATGCATTTAAAAGGCAGAACCTTGTTGACTCGAAAGATGATTGTTTATACGTATGCATACTAGAGACGTGATATGAAAATGATACGCCTCCTAAAGAGAAAACGAGATTTAATTGTTAATAAGAATTTTCAGTCTTTCTTGATGTTTTTTTTTAGAGATTATTACTAGTCTACTAAATAGACGCTTTGTCTTTTCTGAACATATATACGTACTTATTTTGACTTTTAGTTGGCTTTTATAAACGTATTTTCCAATTTCGTTTTATAAAATTCCGTAAGTACCTAACTTTTGGCACTAACCCATGGCTAGCTGTTCATAGAGAGCAATGATACATCTGTTACATATGGTTACTTAATTTAAAATATTATGATACATATACTTAGATTAATAAGAACTTCGAATAAAAACAAGGATGCATCAATTTCTTATCTTCATTTTTAAACCCAAGAGATACGTTAGCTGACATTAATAATAATTGCCTAACAAACGATTAGGCTCAAACAAAAAATGGACTAAACTTTTGCTTGAGAGGTCAACGCTTCATACGATTGGTCCTGAGATGTTTCTAAATGGACCCTCGAAATCAACTCGGCAATTTCCATGAAAATAGAGGTAGTACTATATAGAGTCAAACAGAACACGAACTCACAAAGAAAACCTATTTAACATTTGAATTTTCTACACTTGTTTTCTTTTTGCCGTATTTTCTAAGAAACTAAGATTGTTTATTCGTTTACTGGTTTGACTGAGACAGGTGATGGTTCTTAAAAGACCGAGTCGTGTCTTCTGGTTCTTGTCGTCTGTTTTGGAAGACGAGAGAAAACTGAAAAGGTACGTTCTCTTTTCCTTTCCTCTTTTGGTTATTTTTGTTTCTTGTTCTTGTAAGTTGCAAGTCGAAAATATGTCTCTATAATCCTATCTTGTGGGTTGTATTGAATGTTTATAGATATTTATGGTTTCGGTTTCATGTTTCTCTTTGATCGTATGATTTTTATTTCTGATTAGGTGTTTCAGGTTAACAAAAAGCTTCGATGAGCAATTTAAAACTAGGCGTTGAAGTCATCAGCGCACATGGTCTGTTTCACAGAGAGAAACAAAACTCATGTAACCCTTTCGTGGAGCTCAAGTTCGATAACCAGATATTTCGCACAACCACCAAACCTAACGACCCAAATCCCGTCTGGCACGAGTGTTTCTACTTCGTTGTCTCGGATCCTTCCATCCTGTCCACTCGTACAGTCGAGGCCCATGTGTACAGCTACCAGAACGAACACGATGCTAAGCCCTTTCTTGGCAAAGTTCGAGTCAATGGAACATCCTTTGTTCCTCGCTCTGAAGCAGCTCCTTTCAATTACCCTTTAGAGAAACGCAGTGTTTTCTCTCGAGCTCGTGGAGAGCTTGGCTTGAGAGTCTTCATCACAGAAGACCCTTCTATTACACCTTCTGTCCCAACCCCGGTTCCACAACCTCCTCCAGCTTATATCCCTAGTCCCCCTCCTCCAGCTTATATCCCTAGTCCGCGTAAAGAACCTGTAAAGCCCATAATCACACCTGATGCAAACATGGCAGCTTCTGATGAGAGAACTGAGCTTAAGCCTAAAACACGTAAGTTTTATAACGTACCCCCTTCAGTGAACCAACAGCCAGTGGTGAACTATGGCCTTCACGAGATGAGAGCTGCGCCAATGCCTCCACGAGTAGTTCAGGTCAACGGCCCAGGTCCATCCTCCCATCAGCTGCCATTAGATTTTTCTGTCAAAGAGACGAGCCCTTTCCTCGGAGGTGGACAGATCATTGGAGGACGAGTGGTTCGTGGTACAAAGAAGCCGGCAAGTGGAACATATGATCTCGTTGAAGAGATGAGGTTTCTCTTCGTGAGAGTTGTCAAGGCACGTGATCTTCCTGACAGAGACCTTTCGGGAAGCCTAGACCCGTATGTTGAAGTAAAAATCGGAAACTTCAAAGGCGTTACTAAGCATTTAGATAAGAATTCTGATCCGGAGTGGAACCAAGTCTTTGCCTTTGCCAAAGAGAATCTTCAGTCGAACGTTCTTGATATTGTGGTCAAGGATAAAGACGTTGTCCTTGATGATTTTGTTGGGACTGTTCGGTTTGATCTCCATGAGGTTCGGTCTCGTGTTCCTCCGGATAGTCCTTTAGCCCCCGAGTGGTACAGATTGGAGAACAAAAGACGAGAGAAGAAGAAAGCTGAGATAATGCTTGCTGTTTGGGAAGGAACTCAAGCTGATGAAGCTTTCGGGGATGCAGTTTTCTCAGACTCATTGACATCTTCAGACAGCTCAAACATCATATCAGCTAACCTGCGTTCGAAAGTGTACCATTCTCCTAGACTATGGTACCTAAGGGTCAAAATAATAGAGGCTCAAGACGTCATCATTGTCTCTGACAAATCCCGTCCTCCTGAGGCCTTTGTGAGAATCCAGATTGGTAATCAGATGTTAAAGACACGAGTCTCTCCGAAAACATTTCATCCAAGATGGGGTGACGAGTTCATGTTTGTAGTCGCGGAGCCGTTTGAAGATAACTTGATCCTCTCAGTGGAAGATCACTCTGCACCTAACAGAGATGAGCCAGTAGGAAAAGTTGTGATTCCTCTGTCTGCTATTGAGAAACGTACAGATGATAAAAAGTTTCGTAGCCGCTGGTTTCATCTCGAAGACTCCATCTCAGACGCCATGGATGATGATAAAGCCAAGAAAGTGAAGTTCGCTACTAGGCTCCATCTGGCCGCGGCTCTTGAAGGAGGCTATCACGTTTTTGATGAGTCTAACTACTACAGCAGTGATCTTAGGCCAACGGCGAAACAGCTTTGGAAATCAGCAATAGGAGTCTTGGAGCTCGGGATACTTAACGCAAACGGGCTCCATCCGGTGAAAACTCGGGACGGGAAAGGTACAGCGGACACATACGTTGTTGCTAAATACGGTCACAAGTGGGTTCGTTCACGAACTGTTATCAACAGTTTGAGTCCAAAGTACAATGAGCAATACACATGGGAGGTTTTTGATCCCGCAACGGTTTTAACCATCTGCGTCTTTGACAACGGTCATTTCGCAGCTGGAAATGGCGGGGGAAACAACAGAGATCAGACGATTGGGAAAGTTCGCATCAGACTCTCTACTCTTCAGGCAGGTCGTGTCTACACGCACGCTTACCCTTTACTTGTTCTACAACCTTCTGGTCTTAAGAAAAGAGGCGAGCTTCATTTAGCCGTGAGATTCACGTGCACATCAGTATCCAACATGCTGATGAAATACACCAAACCTCTCTTGCCTAAAATGCATTACACACAACCTTTAGCCGTAAGCCAACAGGAAATACTTAGGGCGCAGGCTTTAAACATAACCGTGGCTCGTCTAGGTCGGTCCGAGCCGCCGCTTAGACGTGAAGTTGTTGAATATATGACAGATGCTAAGACTCATCTGTTCAGCATGAGGCGAAGCAAAGCAAACTTCTTTAGGTTCACGGCTGTGTTCTCTGGCGTGCTGTCGGTTTGGAAATGGATGGGAGAAGTATGCACCTGGAGGACCCCGGTGACGACTGCTCTGGTGCACGTGTTGTACACTATGCTTGTGATGTTCCCGGAGATGATTTTGCCTACTGTGTTTCTGTATATGGCTGTGATTGGGCTGTGGAATTACAGGTTTAAGCCTAGGTTTCCTCCTCATATGGACACCAAACTATCGTACGCAGAGAGTGTGAATGCTGATGAGCTCGACGAAGAGTTTGATATCTTCCCCACCATGAAGGCTCCGGACATTGTGAAAATGAGGTAACAAGACTTTGATAGTAATCATAATAATATTACCAAAACAAGAAAGAGTTGTGTTGTTTTGGTTTGATTGTTTTCCTTTGTGTATTTGTTTCTCAGGTACGACCGGTTGAGAATTGTAGCCGGGAAGATACAGACAGTGGTTGGAGACATAGCGGCACAGGGAGAACGCGTGCAGGCTTTGCTGAGCTGGCGTGATCCACGCGCAACCGCAATATTCGTGACGTTCTGTTTCATCATTGCCATGGCTCTTTACATAACCCCTTTTAAACTCGTTGCTCTCCTCTCGGGTTACTACTTCATGCGACACCCTAAGCTCCGGCACCGTATTCCTTCCGCTCCCCTCAACTTTTTCCGGCGGCTTCCGGCCATGACAGACTCTTTGCTGTGAATCTTGTTCCAAATAGAGATAGAGGATTCATTCAACAAACATGTTACATGTATGTGTATATACAACTACTCTTCTTCTTCTTCTTCTTCTTCTTTGAATATGTATCTATTTATATACCTCCATATATGTGTATGTGGAGAATCTTGCTTTCATGCACTCGTTCCTCGAATCAACAAACAAGATTGAACCCTATCTATGATAGAATCACTTGCTTTCACACTCGCAATGTTAAAACAGAGAATATAAAAGCTATACATGGTACGCAAGTATTAACACTAGTTCAGCTTCTCGGCTTAATCACAATCAATCGTCACAAATTCATTAATCTTACCATATGATCTCGAGCTTATAAACAGAAGAAAAAGAAGGCGATGAGAAACAGAGTCGGTTAAATCCTAACAAACTCTTAAACCAGCTTTAATTCGCAATCAATAATTGATGGAAAACCAGCCTAAACCCGGTTTGATTTAAGCTGAGCCCAGATCCATGAAAGCGGAGGCTCATATGAAAAGCCTATGGGCTTTGATACATCATCGCAAATCAACAACCTTGCTTGATAAGAGTGCTTTAATCAGATCCCCTCCTCAATTAATTTGTTTAACAAAAAAGTCCGTTAGGAAAGGTAGTGATTACGGCATGATATGCCAACGGGATAGAGGAAGCAGTTCTATCAGAGTATGGACAACCACCACTTGCTTTAACAGGCGGTGCTATTTTTGAGTTTATTCATAATTTTCAGAAAGAATTTCTTTAGAAATAAAAAATCTTCAAATCTGTAGTACGACAACAATTTATTAATTTTATAACAGGGTTTTTTGGTTATAAGGTAATGGTCAGATTCTTTGTTGGCATCTCGAGTCTCGCCATTAAAATATATCATCAACTTGTCGGTAAATTATTTTTTGGCTTATTCTATTCTTTCTTTCTCTGTCTTGTTGTAACAGAAAACAAAAATAAAATGTGAATTTACAGATGTGTAAATTTTAGATGCACGTATACACACTCGACTCAGTGTAGAGTATATATATATAAACTCTCTGTGATCTGATCTACTTTTTTTTTTTTTTATCTAAATGATAAATTTATCGTTTCGACAACTTCGGTTTTGTTTATGCTTACTTCACATGAATCACATACGTTCATGTCGATTCGATTGAGATACGGTCTCTCTCGATTTCGTTTCTTTTATTATTATTTAAGTTTATATATATATATATATAATAAATAAACTAAAATAAATTGATTGTAACCACGTGGATTTGGTTGTCCTGGTTTTGTCTCCCATTGCTCTCCTCTCCTCGTCGAGCATTTTTTGATGCAATCGAGGAACCAAACCTAAACTAACACCACATAGTTCGTGTGGATCCAATAAACAGGTTTCTCCGTTTCTTTTTTTTTTACTATTATTCACTTTATTGGCTCCAGGCAATAGGAGGAATTTGCGCACCAATTTAGGGTTTTTGAACTCCTTTCTTTCAACTCTTCTTCTTCTTCTTGTGTGGGGTGTTGAATTTTTGCTGTAACCTACTCGAGTTGACTCACTAGAGTCTCACCGAGTTGACAAGGTACGACCTTTTTCTCTCCACCAAAGTCGGGTCCTTTGCAACTCTTTCTCACCACTTCACTTGACGATTTTGGCTCTGAAAGCTTCGATTTTTATTGTGTACGAAACATCATTCATTCATCATTTCCTCTGTAGTTTGTTGCAGCAGCTCCGAAGAAGATACACCACTCTCTCTGATTGAGACAAATCTTTCATTTGGGCTCAAGATATTTTGTGAGCGTTATTTAGATGGGAGGTCAATGCTCTACCCTAGGTGGTTGTTGTCGGAATTCATCACACAAGACAGCTGTTCTTGAAGCTCCTGATGTTGGTTAGTTGGTTTTATAATCTTCTTCCGCTTAGGATCGAAGAAGCTTTAAGGCATATCTGATTGGTGTTAGTTTAATGCAGAGAATGGAGAGAGTAATGAGATCACCGACGTGCCTGGTTTCCGGGAGTTCACATTAGATCAACTTAAGACAGCTACTTCTGGTTTTGCTGTGGAGTATATTGTATCTGAGCACGGAGAAAAGGCTCCAAATGTCGTCTATAAAGGGAAGCTGGAGAACCAAAAGAAGATTGCAGTCAAGCGTTTCACGAGAATGGCTTGGCCTGATGCACGCCAGTTCCTGGTACGTATGACACTATCTATACTTTGTTGTTTTGTTTCATCCTCTTTTATAATATCCTTAATGTTGAGAATGTGTTCTCCATTGTGCAGGAAGAAGCAAGGTCGGTTGGCCAGCTGCGGAGTGAGAGAATGGCCAATTTACTTGGCTGTTGCTGTGAAGGTGACGAGAGGTTGCTTGTGGCAGAATTTATGCCCAACGAAACACTAGCCAAACACCTTTTCCATTGTAAAGACTCATTTCTCCCTTATATATCCTTTGATTTTATCATCTTGTTTAGATGCTATGTCCCTAGAAACTGAGTGTCCTTTTATGCAACCAGGGGAAACACAACCTATGAAATGGACAATGAGGCTACGAGTTGTTTTATATCTAGCACAGGCTCTTGAATACTGCACCAGCAAAGGGCGTATCCTTTATCACGACCTCAATGCTTACCGGGTTTTATTTGATGAGGTACTATTGACTATCTTTAATCAACTATAGCTCTTGTTGGAAACCTGTCTTTCATTCTCTGACACACCGTAAGGGCCTTTTAAGGAATGCAATCCAAGACTATCCACTTTTGGCTTGATGAAGAATAGTCGGGATGGAAAAAGCTACAGCACAAATCTTGCTTTCACCCCTCCTGAATATCTAAGAACAGGTATACATCATTAACTTTTATACTAAGATTGATATGGTTGAGACTAAGTTGTGTCTGTGTGTTTACAGGTAGAATTACTCCAGAGAGTGTGATATACAGCTTTGGCACTCTTCTGCTTGATCTTCTCAGCGGAAAACATATACCTCCCAGCCATGTAAGTATTTTAGCCAAAATTAAGATTGTTTGTCTGTTTGCATATGAGGTTGCAGCTTTTACATATGGAGGTGAAGATTGATTCTTTCAATCTATTCTATGTAGGCCCTTGATCTGATTAGAGACAGAAATCTCCAGACGCTAACAGATTCTTGCCTAGATGGGCAATTCTCTGACAGCGATGGCACAGAGCTAGTACGCCTGGCTTCTCGTTGTCTGCAGTACGAAGCTCGTGAGAGGCCAAACCCAAAATCTTTGGTCACTGCCCTCACGCCTCTTCAGAAGGACACAGAGGTTCCATTTCATATATTAAGCTATAAATAAAAACAAGGAACAAGTCTCCGTTCGTTGACTCAGATAATTGTTTCCCTGTATCGAATATTGCAGGTCCCATCCCATGTTCTAATGGGTCTGCCCCACAGTGGCTCGGTGTCTCCTCTGTCCCCTCTTGGTGAGGCTTGTTCAAGAAGGGACCTGACCGCTATGCTTGAGATCTTGGATAAACTTGGGTATAAAGACGACGAGGGTGTCACCAATGAGGTATCTTGAATTCGTAATTACAGATTGAAGTTGGGAAAATGTGCTATGGCTCTGTTACTCAGTTATTAGTGTCCGGTGATAGCGGATGTTTTCCTTAAGGTTTGTATAGATGTAATGTATGCCGGTTTGCATGGTTATTCACTGATTCTTACAATGTTTTCGGAAATGCAGCTCTCGTTTCACATGTGGACAGACCAGATGCAAGAGTCATTGAACTCGAAGAAGAAGGGTGATGTGGCTTTCAGGCAAAAAGACTTTAGAGAGGCCATTGAATGTTACACCCAGGTCGGTTTTTATTTTTCTTAAACCAAAAACACCCACACTTGTAGGATAGGAACACAGAGAGATTATTAACATGGATGATGTCGTTGGTTTCTTGCAAATTTTCACAGTTCATTGATGGAGGAATGATCTCACCAACAGTCTGTGCTCGCCGTAGCCTGTGTTACCTAATGAGTGACATGCCAAAAGAAGCTTTAGATGATGCTATTCAAGCGCAAGTGATATCTCCCGTATGGCACGTGGCGTCTTATCTCCAGTCTGCTTCCCTTTCCATCCTGGGAATGGAGAACGAATCACAAATCGCACTTAAAGAGGGGTCGAACCTTGAAGCAAAGAGGAAGTAAGATACGTATACCGTTTAAGATTGATTTTTTTTCTTTTTCCTTCGGTAAAGATGAAAGAACATCTTACCAAGTTGAAGGGGTTGATTAAATCTTGTTGAGCACAACGGATGGGGAAAACACTCAAGAGCGAATTGCAAAACTAGAGACCCAATGATGGGTGTATGTGTGGTGTTTTGCTCTTCTTTTGCCTCTTTTTATAGGCATTGAAGGAATCACTTCCTTTGAAATCCAATTCCTTGTAACTTTTATATATATTGAGCAATGTACTAAAAAGAAAACCCTTTTATTGAAGAAACCAAAAGAGATTGTTTTCTTTTGATTCATAGATCACATCATCAACCCGTTATGTAAAATGAATATGCTGGAGCAATGTATGAGCGCTAAAGTTTGGGTTCGTTGCCACTAAATGTCTAGTCTGTATGTCTGATTTGAATGGTAAACTGGGGTGACAAATTTTGTTACGATGCTCTGTCTTGGCATCACTTACTCAAGACCACTTTCGCAGATTCTTTTGTTCTTCTCTTGGCGCTGTAAGATTACCTTATTACCTTATTACCAAAAAACCCTGTTGGTGATATGGGATATCTTATATCGTTTAATAACTTAATGGGCTCATTTACACTAAAAGGCCATTTTCACTGGCCCATTAATACTTATTGACCATAACTAAAAGCCTCTTACGAAAAAAAATGCAAAATCAACGTTACTAGTAGAGAGAGAGAGAAACAAAAGTGACTGATGAGTAGTTTAACAATTCATGGTACCATCCACGGATCCACCTTACGTCTCATAGCCTGCTAAGCTTCCTTCCTTTATTCCCATACTTAACACACGGAAATGACCGGCTTGCTTATATGCATATTTCTCAATGCTTGTGTCCTTGTGTGACTCTTGCACCAAAGAGGTATCTTTGGTACGAACATCATCATTTCTTCAGTCAGACCATCGAAGCAGCGAAAACACCTTTTTGTATCGTCATCTTCACCAGCCTCTCCACAGATTTGTTAAACACCATAACCACTACCGTGGCCCGTGGGAAACACCAGAGACGCAAGCACGATCACGTACGGCGAAAAGGACAGCGTTTTGCAGAAGATGCTTGAACGTGACAACTACTACCATCAGCTTCACCGAGTCAACAATTCTTGATAATAATAATAACAAGCAGATAGGAGTGTAGACGAGGCAAGCACGGCAGTCGTCGTATGCCACGTTACGTGCACATGGACAAACGGGCGAAAGAGGGGTTACCGGAGAGATTAAAGTCTTTTCAAGCTATTGCTTTGCGGATACGTCTCAAGCAAAGAACTATCACTTAGTACACTTTGGACATAAGCTTTATCTTGTCTGCACTTTAGCGTCATATCTACTCGTATTAGCACTAGAGTTTTGCAAAGAGAAAATTGTTTTTTTTTTCACACAATAATAATTGAGGTTTGGAACGGAGAGAACTGAATCTTATTTGAACACAAGCTTGCGATAATTAAGGCAAGGGGCATAATCTTGATAGATTACAAACATTTTTAAAAAATGATACATCAACATTTGAAGGGGGTCAGATTTGTGAAAAAAAAAACAAAAAAATGAAAGTGGAGGTGGAAAAAAAGAAAAGGAGAGAGCAAATTGAGAGAAAAGCCAGTCAGAAGAAGAAAGCTCCATGAACCCAATTATTTCACATCTCCTCAGGGTCCCCAGCGTTCAGATTTCCAGACTCTCTTCCGACGACAAAGCTTGGAAGCACAAGTGGTTCAAAATTGATGTACACACTGATAGGGACAGATAGAGAGAGCCAGGGGAAGCTGAATTTGGAAACACTATGAATGATCCTAAGAGCTACTTCCCGTTCCTTGGCAATGCCCTGGAATTAGACGCTGTCGCAATTCTGTTGATGCACCCGCAAGTTCTGAAAATACATGGAAACAAAGTTGATGGTGATTTTTAGACAAAGTTGGCAATTTTTTTGTAAGGACAAGGCAAATGTAAAGATAATTAATGGGCTGACCTTGGGCAGTGAAGTTAAACAATGGAGGCAGTGCTCTTCCATTTGGCAGTGATAGATTCGGGTCACGTAAGTCATCGAAGAAGGGATGTGCACAAGCTTCCAACTATACAAATGGAAAAAGGGTTTGGTAGAATTTAAATCAGAAGTTTGGTTAGGTTTATATAGTTTTGTGGAGTCCAAAAGGAGTTAGTCTTACTGCAGTGCAACGAAGGTTTGGTGAATACTGAAGGAGTCTTGAGACGAGGTCTACTGCTTCAGGTGGCATTCGCTTGTGGAAAATCTGAAGAATTTTGTGCTACACATTAGAATCTACTTGAACATGTACATGCACCAGAGAATCACCTACGATTAGTTTACAAACCTTGTGCCACGGGTGAGCTTTAATTTGAGGAAACTTGAACTCTGTGTAATTGGGATTCATACATCGTATTTCTTCTCTCGTCGGCGTACCAAGAATCTGGTGGATGTACACATGAGTAAGGTAGGAAACACGGGATTCTATAAAAAAAGACGAAGAAACACGAGGGATCATAATAAGTACCTTGATAATCTCCACCAGCTGATCAATGCCACTTTCCCCGGGAAACAGTGGCTATAGGTAGAATACCAACAGTTAAAACCGGATTGAATGTGATTTGGAAGTTACAAGGTAAGTAATCAACCAATCTTAACCCAAACTTTACAATTTTATATAATACTCACCTGGCCGAGTAAAAGCTCTGCCATAACGCAACCACCAGACCACATGTCAATGGCATTGGTATATTCTGTTGCCCCGAATATAAGTTCTGGGGCCCTGTAGTATCGGGAGCATATATAGGATATGTTCGGTTCACCTGGCACCTGAAAGACGCACCAGTGTGTTAGCCATCATTTTTCAAATGCAAACTCAACTCCAACGACCACTTCAAACAAGAAAGAACATACCAACATCTTTGCGCTTCCAAAATCGCATATTTTTAATTGATGGGTTTGGGGATTGACCTAAAAGAACACATCATAAGAGAATCAGGGTAATATCCGTTCATATGGTTTAACTTTTGCGCGTTACCTAAAAATTAAAAAAATAAATGGCTCTTCAAAAGAATTCACACTATACCAGTAGATTTTGTGGCTTGATGTCACGATGACACACCCCAACCACGCGATGTAAGTAGTTCAGGGCACGGCAGATCTGATATGACAAAAGCAAAACAGGCGTAAGTATAAAAGATTCTCATGTATCTGAAGGAAGCTTCACGCTACACAGATAACTAAAAACGATTAATAGGAGAGCTTAAATTAGATTTCTCACCTGATAGGTGTAGAGCTGAACAAAGATAATTGGCATATGCTGATTCATTTTGGTGTAGTGCTTGGATGCTCTGTATACAGTTTCGGGAACAAACTCAAGGACAAGGTTAAGATACAGCTCATCCTTGTCAGTTGTTGAGAAGAAAGAATGCCTCAGCCGCACAACATTGGGATGGTCTTGCAAGCGCATTATCTGAAGTTCTCTGTTCTTGTATCTTTTATCCTGCAGAACCTTCTTAATTGCAACTTGTTCACCCGTTTCCAGACACTTGGCCTATCCCAACCAAAAAAAAAAAAGACAGTAAATCAGATTATGTAAACGAAAAGATGTTAAAAAGGATTATATTTGCTCATGATAAGAATTTGAACCTACCTGGAACACAACTCCGAAAGATCCTGTTCCAACCACTCTCTGGGCCATGTATGAGATTGTCTGCAACCAAATAATGAAAAAAACAAAGTAAGGATACGCCCAACAGAATGAACAGAGTAAAGTAGATGTAAAGAGAGAAATGATTAAGAGCTTTTTTCAGACCAAAAGGTAATGAGCAAAAGTTAGTTGAATCACCTGCTTTGGCTTTCCGTCTCTACCTCCGACAGTGGTTGTAATGACTTGCCCAGTTTCAGTCCCACTGCCGTTTACAACAGTTGGTTCCATGTCCTTATAAAGCCCACAGGAGAAGATGTGAGCAGTGGGTAATGGAGAATGATATTATAAAAAAGAACGAGAAGCATAGCAAAAAGAAAACCTCACCTTGTCGTCACGGTTGGCATTTCGCTCGTCTCTAATCCTCATTTCGATCATCACTTGGGGAAGCTGATCATCCACAGATTTCTCAGCAGCAGCAGGAACATTAGACGTTCCGGCGACACTTTCTTGTGAGACCATGTCCGAATTGAGCAAATCAAGACAAGAAGTAGATTGGTCAACCTGCATCGGATCACAACCAGCAGACAAGTTATCATTGTCTTGATCCAGTTTAGCTCTCTTAAGCCCGTAGTCCCCACCCTAAAAAACCAGAAAGATGAGAAATTTGTCAGGTCAACAAACATTATAAGTTGAAGCAGAGTCAAAACTGAAATCTCTCCAGAAGCAAACTTTTAAGATCTAAAAAATCCAAACTTTGACTTGTGTAGTAGTAACATACTATCAAATCTCAATCTACGAGTTGAAATGAGACACATTTCTTCCACCAATCAGAAACAATAAATTTGATCTGATCTTCAAAGGAATGGCGACTTACAGGATCCGAAGAAATCGAGGTCCGACCTGAAGCAATGCTCTTGAGACGACGCATCACGTTCATCTTCGCTACGTCACCAACCCAAACCCACCAACAAAACAAAACGAACTCGAAACCCTAAATCTCCCACAGCTTCATGTGGAGAGAGAGAAAGAAAGATAAGAGAGATTCACAAATTCAAATTCGAATCTTTCTCTCTCTCTTTTGCTATCTCCGAGCAAACACGAAAGAAAGAACAGAGCGAATCTTGAAAAAACCTGCCGTCCTCTTTGTTGTGTTCGACCTTCCTGTGCTTTCTCTCTCCACGACCCAACCAGGTGGAATCTTTGCTTCTCTCTCTCTCTCTCTCGTGGCCAAACCCAATCATGCCACCCTCCTTCTCTTTTTTGGTCAAACCTTGACTCCTCACCGTTGATTCATCGCAGCAACTCATCCGACGGGTTAGGATCAACCAGCTTCTTTTCCACCACTTGCTTTTACGGTTATACCCTTACGTCGCTCTGTTATTTACGGATCCCAGGGATGGATTGTTTAAATGAATGATTGCATCTAGGCACGCGGAATATGCGGGTGTGGATCATTTGACCAAGCTTTGACCTATCACTACTACTCCTCCCCCTCTTTTATTTCTTTCTTTCCCACATTTCATGATAATCATTTTTATTGTTACTGACTGTTTTTAGACATTTTTTTATGTTCAAAATTCGAATCTATTTAACTCTATCTACTCTAAACATTACCCTACCTGGCTCAAATTTATGGTTATACAACGAGTTTTAAATAGGTTATAAATTTAACTACTGGATTGAGAGAGATACTTAATGAAATAACAAGTGACTTGCTTGTTTTACCAGTGTGTGTTAGATTAGGAAGAAAGGCTTCTGCAGATCCCTTATGACCTTGTTTACAAATTATCCAGACTGTAAACTCTTGGGCCTTTTAAAAAGGAACGAAAAAATAATGGGCCCATGCAATAAAATATAATTGAATAAGAAAACTGTACTGTGTAGTGACAGCCACAGTAGGCCAGCCCATAAACTGCTAGTGGACTTAGAAATAGGCCCACAAGCGTATCCATCCTCTCACCGCCAAGGCGCCAACTCCTATTTACCTTTTTAAAGCTAATAAACAACACAAATACACGAGTTGTATGTAGCAGAAGAAAAGACATAGCGGAGAAAACGACGCCGTAACGTCTGCTTCTCGGACCAGTCTGTCATGGTATGACGTGGCGCGACGAAAATGGCGGAATACGTAAACTCCCATCATGCAAAAGGAAGCAGCCACGGGCAGAAGAAAAGATAAACTTAGCATTAAATGAATATGCCTGCAAACACATTTAATGCACACCACGAGACATAAACGGACCAGATCCATCCAAAGTCCAACCACATACTAATACCCCAGTCCGCGTTAGCAAAACCACAGCACACCCGCATCCGACGGCGCTTGTGGCTCACTCTCGCTACATGAGTTTACAATATTTATGTATAAATAATAATACTCAAAAACAAACAAAACGATAATTAAAAAGGGGGTTTCCAACCCCAGTCAATACCCGAACCACCAGCTCCTCCACCGTGATCAGACCAAACCCGACGTGGTCCCAACACGGTGACAAGGAGTTGGATTTCGCCACCCGCGCGGTTCGTTCTTGACTCGACACCCCCCTCTCAAACTTAACTAAAAACAAAACCAAAGTACACGACATATATAGTTAAAATTCACAATTCAACAAAGACAACATGCACACGGGCCCGCCTTGAGTGCTAGCTTTCGCACTGAAGAGCGGCTCTGATCTTCTGAACGGTGCATGATATTAGGTTATTGACCGTCTCCACCGACTCAACCGTGAGTTTTGCCGTTGGGAGATTGTTTACAAGGATTTGAAACGCCACCGTCAAGAGTGACCCACCACCAACCGGTCGCTGCTCACCGTCACCTGAGACACCGTCAATGCCTCCGTCAGGAAGGACGGCGAAACCTGAAGGAAGAAGAGCCACGTAGGATGAATCTCCACCGTTCATCACAACATGCATGGCTGGAATATCAACTGGCGCGTACACTACGAGCGCTCCAGATGCGTCTATGCATGTTTCTTGAAGAATTAGCATACTGCTCTGGTTGGCGTTGATTGGCTGCCAAAAAATGCAATAACAAAAAATCATAGAGTTAAGCAAATAACCCTTAGCTCGAGTGTTAATTTACGAGAGATGCCACACGGACCAAAACAGTAACGCTTCATGGTGAAAAGGGAAAACAAGTCAAAATAACTTTCTCAGATAACCAAGGAAAAGAAAGTAGTGAAAAGTCAAAAATACAGACCAAGAAGTAAAGGTCGAAACTGTCCTATTAATATTGACTTTACAAACCCTTACAAAAGCTGTGACACTTTTGTTTTCTACTCCTGAATAAACAAATAAGTATAAAAGAAAATATACTAAAATTATTGTGTCATATTCTGATACCACCCAAATTCCTATATTGTCCTTTCCTAATCCACTCTTTTGTCCGTCATATTACCACCACAATCGGGGACAAAAACGTCACTATCACCTAATCCATATTCCCCACACCAACCCATTCCACACGTACCGAACCAATCCCACAGACACCATATTTGTTAACCGGAAAATCCATGTTACTATCAAGTAGTAACAAAGAAGCCATTCCATTACTAAACCGAGATCCATGTACCGGTCAAATATTAATGTTAAACCGGGAGAGTGTAATTTGGGGAGAAAAGCGGGGAAAAAACTTACGTTGGAGCGGAGCAGAGAAACAGCGTTGCCTTGATCTTGACCTTTGGCGATGTGGGCCATCTCCTGCATGGGACCACCATTAGATAGAATATCCCATTCGCATCTCATCCGTTCGTTCCGCAAGAAGTCAAACAGACGTTGTGGCGAAGCCGGAAGCCAAACAGACGTCGCAGCACTCAGAACAATACCCGGAGCCTCACTCGGATCGTCCACACTTTTACGGGTCATAACTCGAACGTCCGGATCGACATTTCCGACTGTGAGCTTGCTCCAACTATGGACAGAGGGCGCAGAGATGCCCGAGCAGAAGTTGAACGTCATACGCTGAGCTAACTTCAGCATGCTTTTCCGACCACCAGGCGTTATAGCTGTTTTTGCATACGTTAAAGGTGTTATAACCACACATATCATAGATATGTTTAACAAAGCATATAATCAGAAGTGCCTAATGAAGAAACGGACATGTGTTTTCGTGAGATGTAACGGAGGAAGACATGAGGATGGCCAGACACTCGCATTGTCTCTGAAGTGTAGCGACCCATCTTTGCGAGCCAAAACCGAGACCTGACCGAAGCAATGGCCGGTACAAGTGGTGGATTTGGTTCTCGTCGTATTCTGCATGCTCCACCCACGTGACCTGAACAAACAATAAACCAAACCCTGGTTTAGCACATCACCAAGCAAACTAGCCAAACCGGTTAGACGAACTATAAAACAACACAAATTATAAACAAGTGTCTAAGGTGTTAATATTAAGTGGAAGATAATAAGAGAAAATTCAAGAAAATAGGACAACTGAAATAAATATATTACAGATGTAGATGATAGAGACGGGAGATACGAGGCAGCATAGAAGATTGGAATAGAAATAGGAAAATAGATTTATTTAAACGATGATTAGAAGCATTTTTTTCTACATGCATATGAAATTAATGTGTTCTTTCCAAAATGCGCACAAAGTAATTTTGGACAGATGCTTCATAGAAAAGAGAGCAAATAAAATAAATATAAGAAGGATTTCGATTTTGGAGACAGACCCAGTTGTCGAAAACTTGAAATCTAATCCAGAGAATCCGACAGAGAGAGAAGCATCCGGATCCATAAAATTTCAGCAATCTCGGAAGGTTCGGGGATCAAAATTCGAGGAAGAAAAAAGTCTATTCAATAATTTTCTTTTCTGACATAAAATCATACTATTAAACTATTCAAAAATAATAAGGTCTAAAAAACAATTTAGAGTTTTACAAGAAAGATGGAAAATAAAAAAGGACGTATAGAGAACAAAAAAATTGTTTGAAAATAAACCGTGCAAGTATAAATAATTGTATAAAAGAAATTTGGAGTGGAAATAAGGTTAAAAAAATTGAGAGTGACAGTGAAGTGGGTGCAGCGAGTAATGGCTAAAAAACAAGACTCATTGATGCATGAGCTTCTTCGTCTAGTGATCACCCAATTAAAAACCTAGAGATCCTAATTTCTTCATTTTTATCGATTTTTTCAAAACCCAACAATAACAAAACATTTATATAAAAAAAAAGATTCCAAATGTGTTTTGTGATTAAATATCATTATTATGTAACGCTAGCTTTGGGTTTAAAAAGTTACCTTTGAGTATCCATTGGACATATCTTGCACTACGCAGCCTGATGGTAACCGTCGGATTATGACCGAAGATCCACCGGAGTTTTCCCGGACGGTATCAATTGAAACATCCACCACTGCCCACACGCCTTCCGCGTGCTGTTTGCAGAACCGGAGGAAGTTGACGTTGCGAACCGGAACCAACGGTGACAAAACTTGGAGCTCCGCATTCATCTGTAGTAAAATTCAATCGTATATTTAACGAAACCAAATATTAAACCGTTACTAAACCGGAATGTGATATGATGAGTGTTTTTTTGGTTTACCAGTTGAAGTGCACCGTTTCTTGTTCCGGCCATTCCGCTTGAGATAACGTCAGTGGTTGTGGCTCTTGCAACGTTACACGGAAACATCTCCGTCCATCGATTCTGAAGATAAAAAAAAATTACAGTAATCAGAAAAAATACACATCTTTTTTTTGAATGTAAATAAAAAAGAAATGAAAACTTACTGAGTCCATTAACGTCTCTACGAGCGCTAAGCTATTGATGATGACCATACCGGACGTTCGAGAAGCTTCTGAAACTAAACCGTTTGGTTTAGTAGAAGAGAATGTTCTCATGTACTCGTCTTGGTTAAGCTCATCTCTCTCTCCATCTAAGCTTTTAACCCATAACGGTTCTTCACTCTGAGCAAGCTTAACCAGCTCATCCATGGCGTTTAAAGCCAGCTCTAACAAAACTGATCTCTGATCAATCCCATTAATCACAGTCGAGTGCTGCTGCTGCTGCTGCTGGGGAGGTGGTAAGCAACCGCCACCGCCGAAATCAGGAGGGAAAGAGAAATTTCCGCCATTGTTGGTGCCGACGGCGAGCTCTAGAGAAGAGTTGTGGTTGTGGTGGCCAAGGAATTTACCGGTGAGGTTACAAACGCGATCGAGCTCGTCTTTTAAGCGAGCGTTTTCGATACGGAGATGATGTTCTTCTAGAGAGACATCACCTAGCATGGCTGGTCCACCACAGTTGGTGCAGATTGGATTCCTCATTGCTTCACGAATCGACATGTTCTCAGCTCTTAGCTTATCGTTCTCTTGTCTCAACAATGCGTTCTCGTGCCGCTCTAATTGAGTCTGCGGACGATTTCCAGATCA
>KE154487.1:454817-471147 GCA_000411075.1 Sisymbrium irio | reverse complement strand
AAAAAAAAAAAAAAACCTTCATCTGAGTCCGACGATTCTGGAACCAGAACTTGACTTGTCTTGTCTCCAAACAAAGTCTTTTACTTAGTTCAAGTCGTTGTTTCTCGTCTGGATGTGGACACTCTTTGAACATGCTGAATCATAAGTTAATGAATCAGATCGAACGAAAGAGAATAATAATAATAATAATAATAATAATAATAACATGAAGCGGATCCAAGGAAGGGAGGGGAGGGATTACGATTCGAGTTCTTGGATTTGCTGAGGAGTGTGTCGGTGGTAACGTTTTTTCCTAGGAGGTTTATCGTCGGCGTCTTGATCTTCACCGGAGATTCCTTCGACGTTATCACTACCAGATCTGCTCTCATGCTCATCTTCTCGGCTTCTCCTGTTGTTCGTATTCCCATCGAAAGTATCGCCTCCACCGTTGTTGTTGTTGTTGTTCCTCATCGATGCTTCTCCACGGTTTGTTCCTCTCTCGGGTTGCTCCTGTCCCAATATTAAAAAAATAAAAAATTAGGTTAGTTTTTTCTTCTAAATATATATATTATAGAAAAGGGAGGGATACGACGTCGTACGAGAGCTAGAGAGAGGCCAGAAGAGGAGTAAACAGATTTCGTATTGATAGGAGGAGAGAAGAGACTCGCCGCCGCCACTTGAGCCATAGCACCGCCTGGTATTACGGTTGATGCAGTGGTGTGGTTGCCGTAGAGGATTCTTGGTCCGGTGGGACCACCACCGGTTGTATTGTCGAAGAGACTACCGAAGTTCATCAAAGAAATATCAGATTTAATATATATATAAATATATGTGCAGTAGTCTTCTTCTGTTATGTCCCAGAGAATGAAGCGAGAATAAAGATCGAGATTATCACGGAAAAGGTATCACAGAGAAACAAAAGAGGGAAACAAATTAATAATTTTAAAAGAAAGATGAAACCCAGAAAATTAAGGGAGGTTTATTACTGAAATGGAGGAGAGAGAAAGAGAACGAAAGCGGAAATTCTTCTTAATTTCTCTCTCTCTTTTTGCTCTTCGTTCTCAGTCTCTCTCTCTCTTAGAATTAATGGTTTCCTTTTTTTCTGTCTCTCTCTCTCTCTTGTTTTCTCTTTAGGAGAGTGATGTGGAAGAAGGTGAAGATGTGAAACCCTAATGTTGGGGTAACTGAAGAAGAAGAAGAAGGCTCTCTCTCTCTCTCTCCTTTGTTTCACACTTGCATGTTCGTATATATTTTGACTCTCTCTTTTTTCAATTTTTATTTTTTATTTTTATATTGTTAAGACAATGAGAGAGGGTCATGGCTTTCTAGATTTTGTTTTCTTCTTTTACTTCCTTTCTTTTTGTGTTTTTTTTTTTCAATGCATTTCGACAAATTTAGTTAAAGTGTTCAGTTTTAATAAAGTGAATCTATTAAATCCAGTTCAAATCCAAAAGACCCAAACTAGTCTTAAAAGACCTGACTTTTTGTCATTTAAAATAATTATATATATATATATATATTTATTAAAATGAAACTAAATCTGAACCAATTAATGGCATTTTGTTTGTTTTAGAATATTTTCAATTAATCACAGATTTTTTTAATACAAATTGAGCTTGAACCAAAACTGTATAAAATCTAAATATATTATATATGGATTTTTTTTAAAATCCACTTAAAGTATTTACCCTTTTCTTACATAATATGAATTAGATCTTGAAGCTAAATTTGTAAGTATTACCCTATTTAAACTGAAATTTTCAATGTAAAATCAAGCCAAACCAATTGATTGTACGCACTTTAACCAAATTAACCCCTATTCACTTGTAGATTTTGGCTAAAAGGTGAACTATATATGATAGGAAAATAATGCCAATAACGGAATTAATTGAGGGGAGAAAAAATAAAATAAAAAAATAAGTGAGAAAAACGTTAGGATGGTGAGATATGTGGACTCTTGAAAACCTTACGAATGCACGAGACCCAGAAGAAGTCGGTTGACTTTTTCCAACTTTTTTAACATTTTTTCTACATCACGCGCGTTTTTTTTTCTGTACTCGCTCTCGTTTAACTATTTTGCTAAAATAAAAGAAAATAAAAGACTGTTGTCCCACATATATTTATATGAGTTCATATGTGCATTTTTTCAATTATTGACATGCCCTTTTCTCTTATGATACTTCGATATTTATATATCAATCCTAGATCATAATCAAATAGGCTATAGGATCTTTGAGTTGTGAAAGAATCTATATTTTTTAAAGTAACGACATGAAGAAACTAGCTTGTGTCAACCAAAAAAGACATTCCATAATTAGTCTTTCTAAGCTCCATTATTGGGCAAAATTGTATACCCTAATTGGTGGGATCATTTGGAAATTTTAGTAAGTACAATTATTAGGTTGATGATTGAGAAAACTTATCACTGATTACATGTATACTTACTTGTGTGTATGCACATTTAAGGAATATCGGTAATAATGTAATTCAGAATTTTCTTGAGCCAAAATTTTCTGTTCTCTTGGAAGAATGCTAATTAGTCGCATTAATTTTATGTTCTTATCTATTTCTTTTTTTTATAAATAGATTGTACCTATAAAATATATAAAAACTCAACTTTTAAAGTATGGTTCAATGTAATTGTTCTTTTATGTTAGCAGACCTGCCAAAATATAGGGAATTCTTTGATTGCATATTGCCATTTTGAACGGACGTATATATATATCACAAGAGATTAATTTATATTCTTATAGATGGCGCATGGTTTTTAGAAATATTTAAAGTTTTCAAATGTTACGATTCTAATGTTAAAATTTATCTAGCAGAATTAAATTCAGAAGATAAATCAATTCGCTAATGTATACAGTGAGATTAATGTCTTGATGGATATATTATGGTTTAGTGTCTATAAAGGCGGAGTTAATTGAACCGAAAATATGGATCATTACATTACACTAAAGGAAAATAAAAATTGAAATACAATTGAATCATGGAAGACAAATTTAGAGGAAGGTAAAAGTGGTGGATCATATTGGTTTGGTTCGGTTTGGAGCACATGGGAATGTCGGTTCCCAAAGAATAACCGACCAGCAAGCACGCAACACAACACACTCGACTTCTATCTACCATTTCTTTTCAGGTATGCCTAAAGACTTCATTTTTTTCAATCAATTGTTGTCACAAATTGTTGTTTCTATTAAACAAAATCCAAATATGGCTAGAACCGACTATCTTTCACATAAGACTTGTAACGAAACAAAGAGCCCTCTGGCTTCTCTTATTGATCTGACAAATCGTCAAGGGTAAACCGGTTTGGTAAATAAAGGCTTTTCTAAGAGGAATAGTGGAATATATTCACTGTGTTTAATGATATATACAGTAGAACGACGTCATTTTCATTGTTGGGTTAGATTTGGTAATTACTATAAATTAATTCAACACCAATAAGCAGAAAAACATGATCATACGACAACCATGGAATCCGACTCCAGAAAGCAATATTATAAAGTAAAATGGAGTTCATACCAATAATAATAATAATAGATAAATGAAAACCCCTTTGGCAAGAGCCATAAAGAAAAAAGAGACTCTAACTTCTAAGTGTTACGTTCAAGTAAATATCAAAGAGATCAGACTGCGGACCATATCCATGTGGATACTTCAAAATGAAATTTGAAAATTGAAACCGGTAACAAGGTTTACAAGAGACATTGAACTATATATGTTTCTGCCACTATTATAACATTATACTGCAAACGTAGCAACATATCCGGGATGTCGTATATAGGCATTATTGATCACAACAAACCAGAAGACTTTTAGAATCAATGATAGCAATATAGCATACACCTTTTGGACATCAAAAGACAAGACTTTTCTACAAGATAATTCCATGATATGCCCCAGAGTCACATCTAATTGAATCTTCTAGTGCGTCCGACGTTACGTTCAAAGAGATAAAAAATCTATTGGATGATCATATAACATCATTTATTGTGATAACAAATATGGTTCAGAAGAGGACGATACCAGCCAAAGCTTTGTTGCATTAATGTCCTTTACTTTTCTCCCAGTCCAGTTGGACCTTCTTTCTTTCTCAGGTTTTTTACCAAAATATCTCCACACCTGAAGTCAAGTACTGAAAAAGAGAAGTCTTGCTATTGTGTCTGTTCTCTCACCCAAAATCAATCGAAGGACAACAATTGGATTTTTTTTAACTAAGATTGAATCATAGGAATTGTGAGTATTCAATACACATAAATAAGTATTTAGGACGTGCACCTAATACAGTGTCTCCAGTACAGATACTATATGCAGAGTCACATGCGTACTTTACTCATGTAGGTCACAAGGTAGACCCCGCACATAAAATCATTGACAGAACCACGTGTGACCAAGAATTAACATTATCAGGACATTATACGATTGCGATACATTTTGGAAGCAATGTCACGAACACAAAAAAGTATATCATCAGGATGGTGTCGTAAGGACAGACAGATGGGGGCTGGAGAGAAAGTGACTGTTACCTACAAGACTGGGAAGACCTTCTTACTCTCTTTCTTTCTTTCCTTTACTTCTTCTTGTGTCTTTAGTGCGAGTTTGATGGCATTTTCCAGAGAGATTTGGTTGCAACAAGAATCTTCTCTCTTCCATGGGATTCGGGTTCTTTGTCATGTATGGAAGTAGACCATCTTACAGCATGAGCCATTCGTGCTACTTTGTCTAGCACCTCAGGGGAGTCTCGGATCAAAACCTTTCCTTCTGGACGCAATATTCTGTCCATCTCTACCATTAGATCTACTAGGCTACACCTGTATGCAAATTAGACAATTCAGTTTAGGTAAAGTGGATAAGACAGGGACCTGAGTTAGCAACTGAGAATGGTTTAACATTTAGTAATACCTGGATTTGCTTGAGTCTGATCGTTTAATCAGTGATTCAATTCCTGATACGTGGATGAAATCATACGTGCGGGGATACGTTGAAAAGGGTTCACACCTGCACGAACCAACATAAAAGGGTTTTTTTTGTTACTCAATGCTGGCAACGGCTAAAAAACAAAAGAAGAGAAACAACACGTATCCACGTCTTTGTTTCGATCGAATATATAAAAAGCAAAAGTGACTAACCAATCATGGTAAACACCGATGAGACCTCTGTCATAAATCACGTCAAGAGTTAATGGCTTCCGAGCTGGGATGACATTCATAACCCACACAGGATCAGATGCAAGGGCTGCAGCAAATCCTCCGAAGAATGCGTTCATGTCCATGACATTGCGGACAGCTGGAGGTTTCATCGCCAAGTTCAGAGAATCCCTGTAATAAGCAACTCGTCTTGCCCACCTCCTTGCATCTGCTTCAAATACATCCAACCCGTTTTTCATGACAATGGCCCTAGAAGGAACTTTAGTAAGCCTTTCCGGCCACTTAGAAATAGTTCCCAAAGCATATTCTCCTTTAACAGACGATGGCCTAATAACACACTTCTTCAGTTTGTAATACCTGAAACAAGGAGAAAAAAAAATGACTTCATTTTTGTTTTCTACAATATTTCATCACAGTTCATGAGCCACAACCACAAAAATTATTCGACAAGGTCATATGGAGTGGTATCCTGAGGAAACTAACCACGCATCACTTGGCGGCTCAGACTCATCACACAATTCAATCCCAAATTCATTCTGGCTGGGAAGACATGAATCTCCAACAGGCTTCTTCCAGATGACAGTGTTTCCATCAACCGCAATGAGCTCATAGCACAAAGCTCTAGCCACCGCCTGAAGATCAGCCCATTCTTTGTCTTGTTTAGGCCATTGTACAGGTGGTCCAGAGATCACAAGATATCCTCCCGGACGCAGTAACCTATCTACTTCGATGAAGTAAGTTGCATCTGACGAAAAATCACCAAGGGAATATAAGAATAGTTTCTACTACGAGTGGTGGGTGACACATAAAAGCATATGAAGATTTCCATAACCCAAAGCACTCACTGTAAGCTGTAAAAGGAATCAAGCATCTGGAACAGTGCACCAGATCAAATGAAAACGCAGGAAACGGGAGTCTACGAGTGCCAAGCATGGCAACAAAAGCAGGCACTCCTCTCTCCAAAGCGAATTGAATCTGCGATTTATGCGAATCTCTTGGAGCAAACGAAAGAGCTTGAATGCCTTGAGATAGTAGAGTACCTCCAAAACTTGCAACCTTCAAAAAAAAGTTTACTCTCGTATATATAAAATGTAACAACACAGAGGCAAAACGTGGATTTAATAATACGGTGACACGCAACACACTTACCCCGCATCCCATGTCAAGAGCAGTTCTGAGAGTTCCACCGTTAAGCGGAATATACTGTGAAAGTTTCTCAATGTATTGTCCTGCCCCGCCAGGAAACATGGTGCCACCGCCAGGGAAAGTGAAGTATTCACCTTCCCTTTTCATCCATCCTTGGTGACCTTTCCGATCAGCAATTTTGTTGTACGGCATGTTCGCATGCCAGATCTACAAGTTCAAACGCTCAGCTTCAACACTCTATCAAAGGAACTATATATCTAGCCATGAAACACAGTAAGGCTATCTTTAATTCGAATCTAAGTTCATTCGCAGGCAATTATCTTTGATTCGAATCGTAATACCTTGTGTAGGCTCTCCGGCCACGGGACAGAGATTTTATAACCAGAAGGCGGAGGAATCAAGCAGAGAGGAGTCTCCTCAGGCAAGGGACAATGTCTCTCTCGATAGAAATTCATCTCTCTGCTAAGCTGGCTATTCCTCCTTGGATCCTCGCAAGGCATATGATCAACAGCATCCGCAGGACAATACTCAATCGGCTGCAAATGCTGACCAGCTTCAACCAGAGTCACCAATCGCTGCCGTTGTCTCGGATCTGACGCCGTCGAGAGGAGGAGCGTTTGTCGACCGGAAGCCGCCATGGAATCGCCGAGAGGAGTGAAGAGTAGGATGAAGAAGAGAAGGACGATACCGAAGAACGCGGCGGTTACGATGTCGAGGAGACGCCATTGACGAGGATTACGTTTCGACGCAGCTAGATTCAGGTGCCCCATGGCTTAAAGCTTCTTCTTCTTCTTCGACGCCAGATCAGATGCGAAATCTAGGGTTTATTAATAACGAATTAAAAAAAATTGAAGATCTATGAGATTTGTCGGCGATTAAAATATTGCTTATTTTGTAAATTCCTTGTGTGATGGATGATGATGAATCTCATTTTTTTTTTTTTCTCAGTGCTTTAGTAGCGACTGGCGTCTGGCGAACCACGGTGAATACGGTCACTCGTGGGCTCTAATTCAAAAAAACTGATTAATTAATACTTCCATGAAATGATTTTTTGGTCGTCGATGATACATATTTTTAGGCTATTGGACTTGAGTTTTAAATATATTGTAATTGGGCCTTCAATATATTATAATTGGGCCTTAGGTTTATTGGACATGGCCCTTAAATAAATTTAAATTGATATTGGGAAACAAATAACAATTGTCAGTCTAAGATCATTAGAAAAGATTGAAACAATGTAGCAATTTTTAATTTAATCTCTCACTCAATTTTTCAACAAGCCTGTCCATGATTTGTTTTACTTAGGTTTGGAAATAATTTTCAGTTGGTTTAAACAAATCTGATCATAATAAAATTGATTTCGTTTTCTTGATTTCGTAGAAAAGAGGTTATCTACATGGAAGATAGCTATTCAAATTCAAGTCTGAAAACAAATAAATTAAAGTGTTTTGGTCATATTAGCGCAACATCTTTCTCCTTTTAATTTTTCTGTTTTGGAAGTTGAGTTCCATAGTTTCAAAGAGAACAACATAACAACACACATCAATGATCCATACTCCATTGTGGGACGTTGTAATAAATTCCATCGAAAGCATACGTGCCACGCGCCTAAGGAGCGCGTCGTTGGATAGTTGGCTGAATCAGCAGAAATACTAACATCAAAATGGATAGAATATACAGATTCCAGCTTAAAAGCGTATTTCTTCAAATGGTAACACGAATAATAATCACTTATGGTCAAACGCGTGATTAAGAGCTGTGTTAGCTGTATATATTGTACATGCAGCTACCCATTACATTTAAAGTTTTAAAGCAATTCATAAAATCATATATATTTTTAACAATTATTTATTATCTATTGCAAATTATAAAAATATTCTATTGACAATTTTTAAAATTGATAATTACATCGTTTTATTTTATGAAGATTTACTCTTAACGATCTCACATAAATTCTAAGAACCGATCTTATAAAAGTTTATCTCTAATGGTTGTATATATATATTATGTTACAAATCTTCAGTAAAATTGTTTCTTTCAATTTTAATTTAGTCTGCATAATAAATCGTGATTTTTTGAATTCAAACCTCCAAATATAAAATTATTAGTGAACATTTAATCTTAAATTAAAAGGATTTCTGCATCAGATTTTATGTTTAACACAAGAACCTAAATACTTCAGACTTTTATTTTCTTCTTCGCTGACCTAATTGCCATTTACTACCATGCTTGAGAGCAAATAAACACCAGGATGGATACATGAGTTCCTTGGAATGATAACACTTGTGAATCCATTTTCCCACTCACCCCAAAATTATGGTCAATTAAATCGGTACCAATCCTTAACTTATATCAGTAAATTTAAATATTAGAAACTGGTTTTTCCTTAAACTTTTAAAATTTTAACATTTTTGGAGTAAATATCAGATTTTTGTTTATTTCCTTAAATTAAAATATTTTTGACCATGAAGCTAATATATGTATGGACAGTTAGCATTTTTCGATTAGTAGTTATAAGAGCATTATTAATGGGAATCTCTTGACATAGATATTTTAAATAAAATAAAAATGTGTATATATATATCTATATTGTTTTTCTAATAATGAATTTCTTAAATTTAAAAAAATAAGCACAATATCTAGATGAATGGACTGTTGTTGTCTAAATTTGTAAGACTCATCTAATATTTAATTAATGTTTATTTTTATATATTATTTGTTAAGAATCTTTGTAAAAACTACCATAATAATTATGCTCTAAAGAAATGCTCACTCGTATCGTCGCCTCATACATCCCCAATTCCCCACTATATAAACAATAGAGCGTTCATCTACCAAGACAAGAAAATAAGGGGAAGAAATTTTACTTTACATTTTCTATGAAATTCTGAGAAACTTTTCCATTTCAGTTCCCTCCCTTTCTTTCTTCATTCTCCGACCAGTCATGGCGATCGCTCGGTGGCCCTCGAAGATGTCTCTCCGAGCGAGGCACACGAACCTCTACCGTATGATTATAGTCACCATTCTCTGTACGGCCTCTTACTTGGTCGGAGTATGGCAACAGTCGAGAGGAGGAATCTCACGCGCTTCCCTCACTACCTTACCCTGCACGTTTCCTCACGAACCCACCTCACCGAGCCTCAACTTCAACTCCCGTCACACAGCCCCTGACCCACCTCCTTCGGAGAAAACGTTGCGTGTAGTCCAAATCCCCTCGTGCGGCGTCGAGTTTTCGGAGTATACGCCGTGCGAATTCGTGAACCGGTCTTTAAGTTTCCCAAGAGATAGACTGATATACAGAGAGAGACACTGTCCTAAAAAGGACGAGATTCTCCGGTGTCGGATACCAGCTCCGTACGGTTACTCGGTACCTTTCCGATGGCCAGAGAGCCGTGACGTTGCGTGGTTCGCTAACGTGCCACACACGGAGCTAACGGTGGAGAAGAAGAACCAGAACTGGGTAAGGTACGAGAAGGATAGGTTTCTGTTTCCTGGTGGTGGTACGATGTTTCCACGTGGAGCTGATGCTTACATTGATGAGATCGGACGGTTGATAAATCTCAAAGATGGATCGATTCGAACAGCCATTGATACTGGATGTGGGGTAAGTTTGAGATCACTCCTCTGTCTTCTTATTCTTAATTTTATTCGTTTTGTACTATTCTTGTGATGTCTCTGTTCGTTGGCTCTTGGTTCATGTTTACTTGTTCACCCCATGCCTGTGAGTCAATCTGTGATGGTCATAAATCATTATTATTATTTTCTGTTTTTTTTTTCCATCAACCGTATACTTCACGTTCTTACAAAAGTTTTTTTTTTGTTTTTCTCATTTTTTCCATCAATCCTCGTATACTTCACGTAATTGCAAAAATAAAATCTTATGGCTTATACAATTTGGGTTTTTTGGAGTGAATTTAGTTTTCACTAGTCATGACAAGTTGTATAATAGCGTGTAGATGCATGTCAAATTAATCGATGATTGTGCAAATCACATTGAAATTCTCTATATTGATGTTCCCTTTGTTCATAGATTAATGTAAAGACGAGTTATTGCGTGTACTATACACATATACGTACGCATTTGATGTAGTTGATTTACGTGAAATCAGATAAATTTAATTCAAATGACGTTAGTTTTAATTTTTTTTTTTTTTAAATTCAGAATTTTGGTCAGAAAATCAGGTGTAATTTATGACAGGAAGAATATTCTGAGACAGCAATGTGAGAATGGTAGATAGGATTGTCTTGATGAGGAATTAATAGCATTGGAGTCACAATTAGATACAAATCATTAAGGTCAAAGCTAGAAACTATTTGCTAACTTTTACTAATTTTGTTTTCCTTCAAATGGTAATGGTTAGGAACAATTTTCTGCATTCCATTTTATTATACTTTATTTACCTGTTAATCCCAAATAAATGAGATTGTAGTACAACTAAGTAAATGCTGTCTACATTAATACTCTTTTGTAGGCTTGTGTTTATGGGCGGAGTCATTAGATAGTTGATTTGGTTTTCTTTCCATTGGTAGTTTCAGTCTTTTAATATGGAAGCAAAGTGGTCAAACCACTTTTGAATCTGTATTGTCTAGTAGATGTGAATGTGTAGTTTAATTATTTACTGTCATAGTTAATTTATCGACCGTCTAAACTAATGATGATTATAGGTAGCGAGCTTTGGTGCATATCTAATGTCGAGGAACATAGTAACGATGTCGTTTGCGCCAAGAGACACACACGAAGCTCAAGTTCAGTTCGCACTTGAGAGAGGAGTCCCTGCTATCATCGGAGTCTTAGCTTCCATTAGACTCCCATTTCCAGCCAGAGCCTTCGACATAGCTCACTGCTCTCGATGTCTCATCCCCTGGGGCCAATACAGTAAGTTTACACTCAACCTTCCTAGTTACGTTCTCTTCTTTTGTAGTCGCTTACTTGTGTTTTCTCGTACTGTTTGTTTTGGTGAGCAGATGGAACGTATCTGATAGAGGTGGATAGGGTACTGAGACCAGGCGGCTATTGGATTCTGTCGGGACCGCCGATAAACTGGCAGAGACACTGGAAGGGTTGGGAGAGAACTAGAGACGACCTCAACTCGGAGCAGTCTCAAATCGAGAGGGTCGCTAAGAGCTTGTGCTGGAAGAAACTGGTGCAGAGAGAAGATCTTGCGGTATGGCAGAAACCCACCAACCATATCCACTGTAAGCGCAATCGGATAGCTCTAAAACGCCCTCCCTTCTGCCACAGGACACAACCGGACAAGGCCTGGTAATTATCTCCAAGTGTAGACAAGACATGGTTGCTAAAACATAAGATTTGTATCTGATTAGATCACGTACGGTTTGGTCTGTTTTGAGTTTTTTAGGTACACTAAACTCGAGGAGTGTTTGACGCCTTTGCCGGAAGTAACAGGATCTGAGATCAAAGAAGTAGCAGGTGGGGCGTTGGCGAGATGGCCTGAGAGATTGAATGCTCTTCCTCCGAGGATCAAGAGTGGGAGCTTGCAAGGGATCTCTGTGGATGACTTCGTCAGCGACACAGAGACATGGCAGAGAAGAGTGTCTTACTACAAGAGCTTCGACCAGCAGCTAGCGGAGACAGGAAGATACAGAAACTTACTTGACATGAACGCTTACCTAGGTGGTTTCGCTTCAGCCTTAGTTGATGATCCTGTCTGGGTCATGAACATTGTCCCCGTGGAGGCCAGTGTCAACACCCTCGGAGTTATCTATGAGCGAGGACTGATCGGAACGTACCAAAACTGGTAAGGGTTTCCTAACAACTGATTGAGCACTTTTTCTTTGGGGAACCTTTCATTGATTCTTTTGAACTCTTAAAACAGGTGTGAAGCCATGTCAACTTACCCAAGGACGTACGATTTCATTCATGCCGATTCAGTGTTCAGTCTGTACAAACACAGATGTGACATGAAGGATATCTTGTTAGAAATGGACAGGATCCTAAGACCGAAGGGAAGCGTGATCATCAGAGACGACATCGATGTGTTAACCAAAGTGAAGAAGATAACAGATGGGATGCAATGGGAAGGGAGAATAGGAGATCATGAGAACGGACCTCTTGAAAGGGAGAAGATTTTGTTTCTTGTAAAAGAGTACTGGACCGCGCCTGCGGCTGATCAGTCATCAGAGAGCTAGTGAACCAAGCTGGAAATAAATCATAGACCTCGTAGCTCCATTCTTTTTCTTTTTCTATGTCTTTTAACATATTTTGTAAGCACTAAAGACCTCAACTGTTTCAATCCGGAGTTTCAGTGTGAACAAATAAAGTAAGAGAGTTTACAACCTACGCATTAGGTAGCTACGCTAAGAAAGCGCTTACAGACTTACAGTACATTAAACTCAACTAGTTTCTTCTATAATCATCTCAGGTTACATTGCTACTATATCAGTAGTTCCAGAAACAACGCTTCTTGTTTGTTGGTGAGACTGAGCTCCTCAAAAGTTAAGGCACCATCTTGAAGGCTAAAAGCACGTCGAGGATATGGTCTAACCTGTTTACCAACAACATTCACACAACTTATAAAGCTTGTAACAGCAGAAAATATAAACTGACATGTGCGAGGGGTGGCAAAACCCGAATCTTAGAAGTTGCGAATCTGTACAGGACAACATTACTCATCACTAGCCTTACCACTCTATATGTGCCTGGTTTGACTAATCCAGCAGCATCTATGAAGTCAAAAAGGTACTGCATTTGAACAAGTAGAGTGATGTTAATCAACAACTGTTAAGGAAGCTTAGATACCAACCTTAATTCAACAATTCCACTCTATATTTAAGCTTAGTTAACAATTCAACAACTGTTAAGAAAGCTTACATACAAAAAAAAGTTATTCACACTAATCACTTGAGACTCGCGAACTTCACCTTAAGCTTGTCTGATTTGAGAAAGCGACGACCATGTCGACTGCTATCTGGCATTCTAACCAGTAGAGTGATGGCATCTTCATTTTCGACTGATGGCTCGATGGGAAGCGCTGCCTCCTTCGTAATGGAAGATCTCTCAGGTTCCTACCACAAGTGAGGTACCGAAAACAGTTAAGAAAAAACCATAGGAATATCAGCTTTCCCTGGACAGGCATTACAACCTCAAAGGATGCCTACGAGATATCATTTTTAATCATGAAATCCATGTTAAACCACAGTCGAGAACCCTTTTTCTTTAAGATTCGCTATGATCATAATATCGACTGAGCATATAGAATTTCGTTGATGGCTGAAAACCTACGGTTTCACTGGTCACTCTAATCACAAGCCCTATTATTGTAGGCTGATTTCTACCTATGGATTCACGACAGAGGAGTTCTTCACACTCTGGATTATTTTCATGTCAACTTTTACCTTTTAACTAATGAATGCCTAACCAGATAAGCAGATTACCTCTCCAGTGGCCCTCTTATCGGAAGACTGGGACTCCATGTGAATTCCAGGCTGATTACTATGTGACGCACTGTCTTTAGCTACTCCACTAAAGAGTGTCTTTTCCAGCATTATTGCCTCCTGTAGCTCTTTCGACGGAATGCCACCCCACTAGTAGCAGTCCAGCAACAGGAGGTAAAAAAGAGTAAGAAGAACAGATGATCAACTGGGTAAGACATTCACTTGTCTAAAAGGACGTTACTTTATTCTTGATTGGGTACTTGTTTATGAATAATTACCTCTTCAGGATAAGAAGTTTCAACATTCTGGAAATCATGTCCCTGCTGAGAGCTAGTATCAATCGGCTGCTTTTGCCTCATGCCTTCACGCCTGTCTTGCACTGAAGAGCTCCCGGGCTTCAAAGCACAAAGGTTTTACTTAGCAAGAAAACTTAAAGAGTTTCAACACATTACATCAATGAGAGTAACTTGATAAAACTGTAGCTTAGTACGTAACATGACTGTCAGCCAAGTTAATTGGTGGCAACTGTAAAGGGATTAAGGGAAGCATCCCAAAGTATTCCAATGGGCATGCGTATATATTATTTCGATAGCTTTTATGAACCAAAAGGCTGGAAGAGTATTGAGTCTTATTAGAGGAGAAGAGAAATTCAGTTCCACACCTTATATCTGCTACTTTCATTTGTATTAGATTGACATGGGTCATGGTGCTCCACGGAGTGAGGCATAAGTTCAGCTAGTTGCTCCCGCAGCGCACTCTCTTGCTCCTCCATCTGAAAACCATTTATGCTAACGTGAGACATCACCTACATCGGCAGATACATACAGTAGCAGCGGCAAATATCTATCCATACCTCTATGGACATCGAAATCGCACGGGCAATGTCCTCGTCTTCCCTGTTAATAGCCTCTCGTGGAGATAAAACGCTAGATGGATCCTGTATCAATAACATAAAAAAGGATTAGAAACATATGTGAGGCTCATGCAAAAATAGGAGCCAGACAAGGCTAAAGCTATAGTAATCATACATTGTCCGGACTATATCTTGCGTTGTGACGACCCTCTTGAAAATCTTTCTTCGAAGCCTCAATAGCAGCTCTGATCATTTCTTCTTCTGCATCGTTGCTATAGACAGGCAACTCATCATCCCCATGTGTTCCACCATGGACCTGGGATCCATAGCTTGAAGAATGTCTAGCATAGCCGTCTCCAAGATCTCCAACTCCAGGAGGACGAATCTGATCACTACCCCAGTTAGAGTGAGCAGGGAACCCTGTGACTTCCCCAGTGTGAGATGATGGAGATGGACTTCCAGAAGAAGCAGAGCCACTGAGCTGCCTAAGAAGACTTCTCCTGTAGTTGGGATCTAGAAGCAAGGAAGGTCTAAAAGACCGAGCAGCCGAAAGGAAAGATGGAAGTCCACCTGGAACTGGCCTAGGCTCGCTACCACGAACCTGACTCTGACTGATATCTTCCACACCATTGTATTCAACATTGTATTCTTGATGACTGTCTGAGCTTGGACCAAGTCTGGAAGTACAATCCAACAAAGGGGATTACACCAAAATCAAAAGAAGAGAAACTCAACTGGAAGAAAAGCAGAGAAACATACATGCTCCTTTCTACATCCCTGAAGTGAGAATTGATTGCTTCAGTGAGATTATTGCCATGTTCCTGGTCAAATTTTACAAAAGCTTTAACCTTCTGGTAATGGCATATGTACATTTCAAAGAAAAGATTCAATCTTGGATGATGGCATTCATATGAGAGACAAGAACGGAGAAAAGAAAAGGAAGAACCTCAAGTCTTTGGATCGCGAGTGACTCAGAAGCGCCGGTGATGCTCATGTAAGAGTCAATGGCGTCTCTAGCTGGTCTCACCATCTCTTCGCCGGAAAATTCGGTGGCTTTCACTTTGAGAAGAACAAAACTCGCCGGGAATTATGGAAGCAAAAGCGGCCTTGTGATATAAAGCAAAGAGATTTGTTCAACTGATTCGAACCGACGCTCATCACATCAGTCTCCTCCACTTTAAAGTGACGTAATCAATTCGTTACTTTATTTAATATTTCTCCTCAAAGTCCCTTAACTTTGTTCCAATCTTATTTTTCTCCCCATGATTTTTATTTACTTTTTAACTTTCTGCCAAACGTTACGATATACAACTTCCAGCACACACGTTACGATATACAACTTCCAGCACACATACTTCTCCAAATATACTAATCCGAACAACTTTTTCTTCATTTTCTTATCCACAATTACACTTTTTTCATACCTAAGAGAGACTTTAAAATTTTGTATTCTTTCGTTTGACTACAACTATCCATTTTTTTTTAAAGGACTACAACTATCGTTTTGAGTTTTGTTTTTCCCTTTATAAAAAGTTGTTAAGACCATATCTAAAGCATTTTTGTAAATATTGTTTTCGAACTTTGTCGAAGCTTTGACATATACGACAAAAGTCAAGCCTTCCATGAGAAGAGCTAACTATAATATTGTGTTTTTTTTTTGTATTTAAAATGCTACCAATCCTCTTTAATTTCGATTTAATGAAATGTATGTTTTGCTGAAAAAAACAAAAAAAAATACCCATCAAAACTCTCGATCTTCTTAAGTGCTCGAATAATAATTATCAACTACAATATGTATTAACATTAT
>KE154487.1:436160-454648 GCA_000411075.1 Sisymbrium irio | reverse complement strand
AGAAAAAAAGAAGTTAATTCACAATTTGATGCCACTAATTAATTTTGGAAATAAGAAAAAGTTGACTAAGAAATTAATTATTTTTAAAAATAAAAGGAAACAAATCAAAGCGGTAAGAAAAAGACAGAACTGACCTTGCTGTTAACGATGTCGGCTTTTCGTTACATGACCAGAAAGAATTAGATGAGATCAGCAATCAGCATCACCGGCTTCGAACTTGTCTCCATTGTTCTCTATTATACCCCCAATTCCAATTCCAATTCCTAGGGTCACCGTCGCTCTCTTATCTGATCACCGATAAGAAATTTAGGTAAATAAAGTTGCTTCCTTTTTTCTGATTTGGATTCCACATTTCGTTTATTGCTTCTCCTTGTTTCTTCTGTCATATCCATCCATCCTCCGATTTGCCTGTACTATGTCGCCGTGAAAGTTGAATCCTTTCGTAATTCGAGTGTCTGAATCGTATATGCTTGTGATTACGACCGTATCGATTATCGGAGAATTTTACCAAATTACTCTTCTTTTTTTCTGTCAATGCGTAAGTAATCGCAAGCGGTTAATCTGATCGTAAAAGGTTTCATTTTTTCTTTTTAATTATTATAAAAAGTTTGGATTTTTGATCATTTTGTAGGGTGAACAAGATGGATTTCGTAAACAAACTTGATACGGACATGTCTCTAGCCATTCTTTCCTGTCTGGATGACCCATCAGATCTTGTACGTGCCAGTGCTGTCTCACGCTCTTGGCGACAGTTTGGTAAGAAAAATCTGAATCTTTTGAGTATAGTGGATTATAAAGCTTACATCTTTGTTTCCCTATAACAGTTTATATTGTTTTGCACTTTGCAGTGATTAAATACAGTCTCTCCAAGAACCTTTGCTTGAAGTTGTTCCATCAGCTAACTAGTGTGGATCGTATAACTGAAACATGTAATGATGTAATCCAAGAGTCCTCTGAAGCCGGTTCAAGCGCTCTCGTGGATACAAGGCTACTAGAAAGAGAGCATAGGGTATATGCTTTATTGGCTAGAGGATGCACATCGTCTCCTATCAGAAGCTGTATTGCTGATGCCATTATAGCGTCTAGTACTGATAATTTCCCAGCAGAGAGCATCTTGAACACACTCGACGAAAGAGATAGAATTGGTGGCACCCCTTGGTATTGGTCGAGTACAGGACACCACAAGACTTCGGTTCCCGAAACACTTCTTTACAAGTTGAAGGCTGATTTGTGTGTCATTACTGAATTCGGCATTCACCCTTTCCAAGGTGCCAATGCAGTCCTCGTTTTTAATTGTATTTTTCGGGTTTCTAATTGATTTTTGTTGCTTAACGACTCTCCATTTTCTCTAGCTTATTTTCAGCCCGGTGCTCCGATATACTCTTCACATTATGTTCGTTTCCGGTTGGGTCACCTGGATAGCAACAATTCACAGGATACGAAAGAAGTGTCAGAAAAGAGTCCGGTTGAAAACAAATATGTCTGGACCTACACTTCACAAGAGTTTCCGATGGCTCAGGTGTGTGTGTGTGTGTGTGTTATATCATTGTCGTCTTTTAGCATGATATATGTCTTGTTCTTGACCTGTTGATAACCAATGTTTGTTTTTTTATGAGTAGGAAAATCGATTGCAGAACTTTAAGCTTCCAGAGCCCGTTCTTTGCATTGGTGGGTATATGCTAGTCGAGTTTCTAGGTCGAGTTCAGACACAAGAAATGGATGGCTTATACTACATATGGTACTTCTTCTCTCCCTATTTGGTCCATATGCCTCAAAGCTGTACGACTTCCGCACTCTGAAAGTAGTTTTTGTTGATTGTTTTTGCAGTGTGTCTCATGTCAAAGTGATGGGAAGATCACTAGCAAAATCGTTTCGGGTGGTGGACCAGCATGACTCAGGAAAATTTGGGTTGGATGTATTGAGTTACAGTGATCCACAAGAAATGGATGAGGACGAACCAGAGGTGGGGCCAATTCCGTTTAGGCCGAGGAGAAACCTTGAACAGCTCTTGAATTTCCTGCACAGGCATCCTCTAGACGTCGAGTATGTGTGGCCTGAATCAGACGACGAAGATGATGAATCAGACGAGGAGGTTTAGTGTCTGAACGGGGTGTTTTTTCTATTTATTTTTGGCTTTACATACATTGTTACAGAATCATAGAGGTGTTTTCCATCTTTTCTGAGCGGTTTAAAAAGCTTCTTCTCCAGCCATTTAGGCTCTCTTTCTTACAGTGTGTTGTAGAGATTGTCAGTTTAAATAATAACGTATTATTAAGTTATTAAGGCTTTGTGACAATACTATTATGTATTCTGTTTGTTTAAGTTTCATTTCCCTGATCATTTCTATGCCTATCTGGGAGTTGGAACTTGGAACAAAGAACTGACTCCCACCCAATTATTTCATATCAACACAGAGCAGTGAAGAAGTCTCATATCCTAAGTGAATACCATAGTAGATTAGTAGACCAAAAATTGGATTAAAAACAACAATGAAGTGCCCGTGATTAATACCAAATCTAAAAGATCTCACCTATTGACAAAGCAGAAATGGAATCTTATGTATCGTATATCAAATGCATGAAATAATTTACAATATTATTTGAGGCCTGAGAGGCTCACCAGAAGCAGCAAAACTGGTAACAGGTTGTGTGGCTCACTTTTCTAGTTCCTCTTCAATGCAAACCAGCTCAGGCTTCTCTTTCTCACTACCTTCTCCATTCTTCTTTATCTCTGTTAGTTCCTTTCTTTCATCGTTGCCTTGTTCCGAATGCATAATGAGAGTGGATATAAGTGGCGAAAAGAAAAGGAGACAGAAATGTGATACTCACCTATATTTGGGATTGCTTCTAAAGTACCGACCGTTTCGTAGGTCATCTGCACAAATGAGTACTGCATTTCGGATGAGTACTCACCTACATTTGGGATTGCTCATCAATATTTTGGATGAGTCTTGCCGGACAGAGAGGTGACTCAACAGTTTTTTTATCTTCAACCAGTCCATCTTGTCCATACACATGATTATTATGGCTCGCCGTGCTACCATAAGAAACTATATATGCCCATGTGTTGTAGTAATGCACAAAGTATATCCGCACATTTATGGATGATCTTTCACGAAATAAAGCTGTTCAGGAGAAAGAATTGCATTCTAAAATAAATAATACATAAACACAAGTATCTAGATAGACCTTTCGAGTATCTGTGATGAGGACCTGCGTACAAACAACAACGTAGTCTTGATCACACACAGAGCCCCAAAGAAGAAATATCCTGTCAGAAGTAATAGGAGCATTCACATGGGCTTCACTGTTTAGATGAGCATATATACAACCAAAAACCAGAGATTTACTGAACATGCAGTGAGAAGGAAGGTAAAACAAAAAAATATGCAGACAGTTCTCGTTCAAAACCTTAGTTTTACCAAGTGATAAAAAAAAATATATTCTATACTCACTACCGGCTACAATAGTCATCGCCAGGTCACTGGACCTTGTGACTGAGTATAACAAAGCTCCAACAAACCTTTTGAGTTTTGATTATAAAACTATGAACTAATAGTAAAATAAGTAGAAGCTCCAAATCTCGCAACTCGTAGAGCGAAACATCCTAGGTCCCACATATTTTGTCCTATTCCCTACCAACTAACTTAATTAAAAACTCTGTTTTCCTTTCTTTGTCTCAGCCTGTCATCATCTTGAGATCTCCATCAAGAAGCTGCTTCTCTCTTTCCACAAACTCTCAGCAGCCACACATAAATACATCTCAACACTCCTAAACATTACACTAGCTCACTTTCAAGATATTTTCTTACTGTTTTACACAGTATTTTTATCGTCGATTCGGTGTTTTTCAAGTTCAGCTGCGTACCTGAGCCTAAAGAAAGCGTTTCAGGATGGAACTAAGGCCGAGAATGCTCAAAGACTGCCTCTTGGAAGATTCCAATTCTTGTTCATCAAATGGCTTCAAATCGTTTCCCAGACGGTCTCCTCTCAACCCTTTCCCAATGCTACCAAAGAGGAAACAATCCAATGCATTGCAAGCTGTGATTAATGCCGTTAAAAACCTCCGTTCCAACGCCATTAAATCCACTCCATCACTGCTTTTACCAAGGAGCCTCTCTCGGGGGTTATCATCCAAGAACAAAGCAGAAAACCAAGCAAGCATCAGCATCGTTCGAGTCAAAGACATCGTACGGTGGAGCTCCTCTAAGGACCTGCATGAAGACATACCACGTTTAGAACCGTCTCTACCTCCTCATTGTACAACCAAGACAGTGACAACAACCACGGGATCCTCCACCACAAGCGGCACATCCTGCAGCAGTTGGTGCGACTCGGATTTTACATCAGAGTTTTTACAGTCATCATGGGGAGGTAACGTTGAGTTGTGCAGTGAAAAAGAGGGTGGTGAATACAAATTACAATGTGTCGGCGGAGATTCTTGCACAGCAGTAACAGACGCCGACACTGAAGTGGGACCTGAGGTAAGAATACTATATTAAGAAATAGAAACTCCCTCCTTCTAACATTAATTAATCACAGAGTTAAAACTACTACATGCATAATTAAAAGATCAAATAACATTTTAGAAAGAAATAAAGTTATACTGTGATTTGAGACCTTCTTAGTTGACTTTACTTCAACCGTACGGTCGGGTCGCCCATGCTGTCTATAAATGCACGTGCTACTGTTCGATAATCTAAATTCACATGAGGACAATACAGAAGCTGTCTTTGTCTTTGGTAGATATATATTGAAATAATAATATATGTACAGTACCCATTAATTCATCAATGACTATAAATCTAACTATTGAGCAGCTCTGCAGTTATTACATTGCAGTCAATAATAGTTGGATGATTTGACCTAATATGCAAATGATCATGGTCAGGAGAAGGAGTTACAGTGTGAAAAGGAACAGAACAGTCCCATCTCCGTTCTTGAGATTCAGCATGGGGAAGATGACGAAGCACCAGGCTCTACTTTCAGTCAATGCCTTGACAATGTGGAAAGTGCGTATATATAGATTTCCTTCATTACAAACAAATCAAGTTTATATACTTTAGTTACTTTAGACCTCTAACTTTTAAACTACTCACGCTGCGTGAAATGATTTTGGCAGGAACCAAACAAAAGCTCATGCAAACGATTCAACGGTTTGAGAACTTGGCCAACATTAGTCCTTTCAATTTGGGCGAATGGGTGTCAATGGATGAAGAATCTTGCATGGAAGGAGGAGGAGAGACAGATATCAAATATGACGATGAAAGTTGTGATACTATGGATAGAGAGGTAGAAGATGAAGAAATCGATGAGGTTGAAGAGAAGGCAGCACAACTATGGGACCGAGTCAAAGAAAGACATGCCATCTGGATCCACGAAGAACATCTGATAATGGACTATTTCAGAGATGAATTGATGCAAAGGACAAACTCGTTGCACGAAACTTACAACGATCAACACTTCGACGACCAGTTGGTGGGTGAGGCAAAAGGATGGTTACAGGGAGAGAGAGTATCCGAGCTTGAATGCGGAACAGGTGAGCAGAGGAGACAAGCATGTGCTAGAGAAATTGAAAGACTAGACTGGAATGAGAAATGTATGAAGGAGGAGCGTGAAGAGGTGGCTGTGCAGATTGAGGATGGACTCTTTAGCATGTTAATGGAGGAAACTTTAACTGCACTATACCAATGCTGATCTCCAGTCACCTGAACAAAGCAGCAAGCGGAGTCAATGGTTGCATTCTACTCGGAAAATGAATCGAACGAACACAGTCTCAGACATGCTTTGGTAACAAGATTCTAATGGCACTACCATGGTCAAGAAACCTGTGAAAAGGAGATAAACACAGCAGCTATCAAACTCATTCAGGTAATAGTTTAAAGCTTAGAACTTAGCAGGCAGTAACAGTTTTGATAAGGGCTTTGACTTAAGCCCACACACTTTTTGCTCTACTTTTGTAAGAATAAAGCAAACGAATAATACGAATGTACATTAACCTCTATAGCAAATAAAAATGGCCGATGTTTCACACTAATTTGTAGGAGAAAATATATAACTCGATGAAGCAATATAACAGACATAATAATTCAATAAAAACCTAAACGCGGTAAAGCGATTCAAGCAGAAAAGGAATGAATAACCCAGAGCGCATTGCTTTGGTCTCTCCGATCTATAGGCTCATAATAAATACAGCCCATTACATCGTCTCATAAACCCCATCATTTATTTATTTTTAGCTCAAAATATTGAGTGTGCGCTCGGATTCTGTAATCAATCATCAAATGAGAGATTGCTAGTGTTGGAAAGACGAGTTTTTTAAAAAAGCTGTTGAAAATTGATGTTTGGAACTCCATTCGAATGTTTTTGTACCAGTAGTGGAGTAGTATATAAAGTAGTGTAGTATTACTCTGTGGCTATCATTTTCAATTGTCAGCATTTATATCCATCTACAATTACATAATTAATGAAAAAAAACAGATTTATATTTAGCCATATTCTCTGGCTAAATATGCCACGCCATTAGTTCGTCACGTTTGGTTGGGGTAAATTGCCACTCAATTAAACGCATTTTATTGGTGAATAGCTAGGAAAAGGTTCATATCAGTGTTAATTGTGGCTAGCTAGATTGGAAATTTCGTGACAAATAGCTACGATAACTCTGTAACACACACGTGAAAAATGGCCGCTAATAAAGACACATGGTCATTTTGTGGAATGTAGCCAAAAAATTTATCGTGGCTAATTGCTATGGTTTGTGCCCGTGGCAATGGCCTTGTATCGCGCCACAAAACATCACATTTTTTACTTTAGCAACGGTCGTATAGCCACACATGCCCACGATTTGCTAAATAACCACAGATATTACTTATCCACTACAATAATTTTTGTGTCCATTTGATATATTTTTTGTAGTGTAGGAAATGAAGCTGTGTGACTGCTGATGTTGAGTAAGTCTCTGAGATAAAGACGAGCTAAGGGCGGTTGCTGATAAGTTTTTCTTTATTCTTTCTATAGAACAGGAAAAAGAAGATTCACAAGAAAATTTGTACATGACTTTTGTGAAGTCTATTAGGGTTAGCCACAGACCATATTGTGTGAGAACATTGTACGTGCTGGTAAAGAAAGAGAAAGAGAGAGTTTATGGGAGAAAGAATTTTGAGTTTTTTTTTTGTAAGAAAACAAACATTAAGAGGCTAAAAGGTTTCATTAAAAGTGTTTGGGTGTATGGATCCTTGAACGTAATAGGCTAGATTAGTAAGTCAAGATATATCTTGAGTTTATTTAAAAAAAAAATTTTGGTATCATTATTTGAAATAACTTTTTAGATAAAACTTGTAAATGCACATAAAAATAGACTAATAATATAGTTTATTGCAGATATATTCTGTGTTACTTTGTGTTTTATCAAGTAGTTCTCGCATTTTCATACGTGATTTGGCTAAAACAAAAGATATGATTTTTAGTAAGACAGTCATGCTGCGTAGAGAATCCAGAGCTGACGAAGTCTTCGCCTTAAACAACCGGTTTGCCGCATAACAACCTCGCTTACAAATCTAAGTCCATAAACATCGATTTCATTGTTGGTATGATGTGTTTTGCAGTACATGACCATTCAGTTCCAACTTTTGATCTTTTTCTTATTATCACACGTACGAGTAACTTGGAATCTTTGTTGCATGGTTTCAAGATAAGGTCGATTCTACGAAATAGATATATACCTAAAAGATGTGATGTATATTGCTTACCAATCTCGAATCTCTATATAGCGTGAACTCCACGATCGGTGTTTTTTGTTAGATTCGAAAATTGTTGGGGCCAAAACGGAGAAAAATGCTCAATTCACTTGTAACTTGTTCTGGAATGTGTATATATATATAGCTACTGACTTACATCCTCAAATAATATAGCCTCCTTTGAAAAATAAAAATCATCTCATTTGCAGCTTGTTACAATGTCACGACCAATATCCATCGAACGTAAAAATAATACAGCTTTTGATAGTTTCTCTCTATATATTATCATCAGTACCAGGTTTCAATCTTTTTATCTTTCCTTTTCACAGAAATGGTGGAAGAGTTCAAGAAAAACCACAGAAATTCTCACTTGTTCAAGATAGACAATTTCTCTTTACTCGAGGAGTATGAGATTGCAAGGATCGAATCTTCTGTTTTTGTTCTCTGTGGTCGCAGATGGTGAGCTTTTTTTGTTTTTCCTATCTTCTTAAATATTCTTTTGACAAGTTTAACATATACAAAAGAAACAAACACTAATGATTAAAATATTTAAGCTCGATCATTTCCTTTTCCATGTTTCTTGACTGACTTTGGTATCAAAACAGGAAAATCATTGTGACTTTTGACGAGGATGAAGATGATTATGTCTCCATTTACTTACAGAATCAAGATGCAATAGATGATGAGCTCGAATATCAGGTCTATGTCGTCAGTCAGAGAAAGGCAAAGTGGTTCCCCAAAAAAGATGGTCCCTTTCTGATCTCTCTATCTCTTTTAATTTACACACACACACACCTACATATGTATATATATGTATATATATATATATATTTAAATACGTAAGGTTTGATATAGCTGGTGTCGACGTTGATGTGTTATATATATGCATGCAGTAATACATGACTTTGATATAGCACAACCAAAGGAAGAGAAAGGGATTCTAAATTTGATGTCACTGGATGATCTTAAGAGCAGAGGATTCCTTATTGAAGATTGTTGTATGTTTGGTGCCACTATTCCTAATATGAAACCTGCTACACTTGGGACAGCGGAATGTTTTAGCTTGATTGAGAAGCCTATCAATAACAAAGTCACTTGGATGATTACCAAGTTTTACTCCTTCGACCCTGAAAAGGCTCATCTGTCCAATGAATTTGTCGTTGGAACCCGGAAATGGTGATGATCAATTGATCCTAAAACTTAACTTTTATTTTCCCAATCCAAAAGCACTTTTGTTATACACCGCATTTATAAATTATAAAAAGCATCACACTGAAGAACGTTAACATGCATATATAATATATTGCGTGTGAGTGTTTGATCAGGAGAATTGAAATGCATCCAGAAGGGTTTGAGGATACAAAAGGCAAATCATTTGCTGTGTATCTAGTGGGAGACGGGTTTATCAACAATGCGCCAAAGACAAAAACTTTCGCCAAATATAAGCTGCGAGTGTTCGATCAAGTTAAGAGGAATCATGTTGAGCTGACAGGTATGGTTTTCTATTTTCCTTAGAGAATTCTTTTGAAGTTAGCTAACTTTTAACAATTTTGAGTTGGTTAAACATGTTCTTTTTTCATTTGTAGATTCGGATTGGGTTGATGAAGATTATGATAACAGCAATGGCACTGATGATCTCATGCCTCTGTCGAAACTTCGTGAACCTTATCTGGTGAACGATAAACTTTACGTGGGAGTTGAGTTTGAAGTCATTTCTGTGACTAAATATTGTTAAAGCTATACGTGTTGGCGTGTAAAAAAATCTTATATGTGTGAAACGAACACTAAAATAGCAAGAAATGATATGTAATGTAATAAATCAAATGGTATGTACCTAACTATCAACTAATGCGACACAACCTGAGGACGTGGACAGAAGTGTTGATGTGGGAAGTGCATAGGCAAACTCATAGCTCTCTCTCTCTTTTTTTTTTGTATTTTATAGATAAAAAGGAAGAAACAATCAAATCTTCCGACTTTTCTATTTGCTTCCAAGGTTATAAATGATACACTTTCTGTCATCAAAGTTACATTTGCAAATTGCAACAATCATTTTTGTTTTGTACGTATGGTTCTTATTCAAACTCAAATTGGTAAAAATAACTTAAGTTTTTACTAATTAAAGCTGAATTGTCATGAATCAAACTAGCTACGAGCTTGAATTTACTAGCACAGGAACAACAGAAAATTCCATGTCAAGCATTAGATTAAAGGGAAGATACCATTTTTTTTTGGTTGGACGTGGAAATCTGATTTATTGTTTGTGTTTATTGCTTATCAAGAATCTAATTCAGTAGTTTATGCTGAGGATACCTTGAGGCCTGCATGTATTCTAACGGAACCTCTTTAAGCCGGTCAAGGAATCTTGTCATTTTTTTCTACGGCGTCAAAGAAGAATTTATAATCTCCTTTGTTGTAACGAAGAAAATTAGTGGAAAAGGGACGATGTAAGCATTGTTTTTAACCATTACTTCTTCGTTAAAATTAGACCGGACATAGGTGACTGGTGAGGCTCGGGTTTAAGCATTTAGTGTCCTCAAGACGATATATGAAGTTGTATAGACCGTCTCGACAGATGGTTTACGAACCTTTAGACCCCAACACCATCATTAAGCATTCATTCGGTCTAAGTGGATTTGGGTAAGTTACTTGAGAGTTTGATTTAATGGTTGCAATCACACACAGTCCGATTATTTACTTCTTGTTTTCAGTACAGCAGGTCAAGCTTTCCCATCAGACTATATAATCTGAATATTCTTCTCATTTCATCTTCGGGATAAAAAAGTGTACAAAATCAATTTCACGGTTAAGTTCATAACGTACGCAACTCTAAAAGAAGAAAATAGAAACTGTTTCTGTAAACACATCTCAAAGGTTGTTCCTTTTTTTTTCTTTTTTTTTCAATATCTCAAGATGTTATTCATATTACAGACATAATCAAACAGATAGGAGATTCAATAATAAAAAAAAAAAAACATTAAAAAACAGAGCAAGACAAAACAAGCATTTTCACGAGTTTCTTTTTTAGAACTCTCTTCCTCTTTACTGTGAGTCTTGAGGATTGAACTTGACTGTTTCACGATATATAAGCTCCTTGATGTTCTCCTCTGTCAAAGAAGGTTGCTCGAAATCGAAATTGAACGGCCTCACACACACCGGTTCTTCGTTTATATCGTGCAGCGGAGCCAAATATGGGTGGCACAACGCCTCATCAACTACAACAAGAAACATAAAAAACCCTTTTAGAAAAGAAAACAAATGATAAAACAGAGAAGCAGCAGACGTATATATGTATATGAGACTCACCAGTGATGCGTCTGCTTGGATCAAAGACAAGCATTTTCTCCAGCAAATCGACTGCACCAGCTGACATGTTTGGGAATCTAGCACCAAAGTTCTGTCTCGGGTACTGCGGAAGCTGTTTAACGTATCTCCTTGCGTTGTCACTCCTTAAGAAGCCCAAGCTTGAATCATCAGGTGATCCTATAAGCTGCTTCCAAATACATTCATGAACAAATGCAGATGATACCCAATGAAGAAACGCTAAGTTGATTATACACATGAAACAGGTGAAAGATTAGATTACCTCAGTGATGAGTCTAAGCTGATGAACATAATCTTTACCGGGAAACAAGGGCTCTCTTGTCATTGTTTCACCGAGAATACAACCGACAGACCAAATATCGATTGCTGCTGTGTACTCTGAGCAATTAAGGAGCAACTCTGGAGCTCGATACCAACGTGTAACAACGTATTCAGTCATGAAGTCAGTCTCGGATTTGGTCCTGGCAAGCCCGAAATCCCCAAGCTTCAGATCACAATTTGCATTCAGGAGCAAATTGCTGGGTTTTAAGTCTCGGTGTAACACATTGGCAGAATGAACGTACTTGAGGCCACGCAACAACTGATACAAGAAGAACTGCAGGAAAGAAACTAGTGACTAAACAAGGAGCTCAACTTCAAACAAATCAAAATGAAAGAGAAGAAACATAAGAATGGCTGTTCCAAAACTAAATCTAACGGTTACTCTTAGTTTCCTCGGATCACTCCTAACACACCAACAACAGGTACTAACTGCTCTCTAGAAAGAGAAAACATAAGGAACACACGGTGGTTGATGCATACCCGACAATGATCATATAAGAATGGCTGTTCTGGATATATCTAACTTATATGTGTCAAAGCAATACTAAATCTAACGGTTACTCTTAGTTTCCTCCTAACACACCAACAACAGGTACCTACTGCTCTCTAGCTTCCTAAACCAAGTAAGGAACTTGTGAACTAGAAACAGAAAATATAAAGGAACACACGGTGGTTGATGCATACCCGACAATGATCATCAGTTAAAGGTTGGTTTGAACGTATAATCTGGTGGAGATCAGTGTCCATAAGCTCATAAACAATGTAAACATCATTGAAGTTCTCTCTCTGCGGTGGCCTAATAATATCCTTCACAGCAATAACCTGCACAACAAAAGATAGAAAAACAACACATAAAAATCTCACAAAGAAACGAAAACAGAGATCCAAAAAGATGATATGTGGAGGCAACAAACAACGTACATTCTCATGATCCATATGCTTAAGAAGCTTAATCTCTCTCAAAGTTCTTTTAGCATCAATAATGTTATCAAATGCGTTACCAATCTTCTTGATAGCTACTTCCTCTCCAGTCTCTGAGTTAGTAGCAGCACTGAACAGACAAATAGATAAAAAAAAACAACAACTTTCATATAAAGTTTCCTCCTTTAAGCACAAAATCCAAGTAAAACCCTAAAATCGGATCGAGAAAGAAAACTCACCAGACGATGCCGTAAGCGCCTCTGCCTATGGGACGAAGAGGAGGGACATACTTTCTAGAAACTTCAAAGAGGTTTCCATAGACATTATACTGAACATAGCTACCACCATGAGTAGGCAACCCTTTTGTGCTTTGATCACCAGAACCACCGAAACAAGTCTCCGCCGACATCTCTTTCTTCTTATCAACCAAAGACACAGAGAGAGAGAGAATGGAGGAAATTGAGGAGATGAGTGCTTAAGGGTGTTGTTGTGTTGACATTTCCCCCAAATTACGTGTAATAAAGTTTGGACCTTTTTTTGCTTATTTGAACGGGCAAAGAGGAAGGAAGGAAGGCTCCTCCTCCTCGGGCGACCCGTGACTCTATTCGGGTTTTTTCGTCTTCTTCTTTGCGTTTTCTTCGCAAAGTCAATTTCTTTTTTTTATATACGTCTCTCTTGGTGGATTTGGAATTGTTATCATGATTACTCCATTATTCTATTTTTTTAATTGAGTTTTATAGAATTGAAAGACGTACATAAATGACTTCATGTGGGAATGTTCGTGATATCACCACATAATCATTCTTTCGAGAATTTAAAAAAAAAATATCAGACTTTTCTCCCAGTCTGTAATTTGAGGATGACTTTATTATGTAAATATACAAGTCAATGTCTCTTTCTTAGTCAATGTCTGCCCAAACTATTTGACTATAGAGCTTATCACAATTTTCTTCCAAACTCATTCGTTGAATAAAGAGTACTATAAGATAAACCTACGTTTAATTTCGAGATTTATCTATCTAAAATTATGTAAAATATATAAACAATAGCTAGCTGTGTAAAAAACTATAAACTATTCATGAAAATTTTGGTCCATTTGGTTATATTGGTATGCTTAAATACGGTAAACCGTTAATTTCATGTTTTTAAAGAAAAACTTTCTGCAACTTTAGTCACAGTCTTTCATTGTAAACAAGTTTTTTTTTTTTATGGAATAAATTCAACATTCGTTCAAAAAAAAAGAACATAATATATTTGTACACTTTGTTATGATTTTCAATTTTCTTTTATTTGTCATTATTTTTATATACTTTGCCTGCAACATGAAAATGAAAATACCTTACGCTATTCACAAACACGTCTTGATACTTATAATGTCACTCCCAACTCTTCTGCGTATTTGGTCCATAGCCTCTCGAACAATGCGTCTCGCGCAGAGGTCACTGTCTTCGACAAGCAACGTGTTTCCTTGGAGAGAATATCAAAACTTTCTGAAAGTTCTATCACTGACTTCTTGAATGGCTCCACCACCGACACATTATTAGGAACTGAGCCTTCTTGGACCGCTTCGTGAAGCTTCTTCACACCGGATTCAACAGCCTCGAGATCTTTGATAACAGTGAATCTGTCTGATAAGAATGCGTTTTTGATCTCCGGGTTTACCGTGTTCTGCAGTTCCATGAAAGCTTGTGTCCATGGAACATCCTCCATCTCCTTTGGTATGGTTAAATAGAAGAGGTTCTTGGAAGAACGCGAAAACGCTGCAGTAAACACGCCGAATATGTACAAAGTCTTGCCCTTTCCCCCATATAGAGCTCGCAGGAGGACTTTTTCTTTCGCACATTGTTGCTTCTTCTTCGCCTTCTTGGAGATACTATGATGATGATGGTTCATAAATTCAACAAGACTACTCAAAACCGCGCCGCAGTTTTGGATTCTTGGATTTGTAGAAGCCATGTACTGCCTCCAACTGTCGAGATGCGACAAAGGATGTTCCTCAGGACAAGGGCTCGTCTCCAGCTTACTTAAAGCAAACTTGAGTAATAGATTTCCGTGGTTGAGACGGTCGAGCTCTGAGGTGAAGGCGTTGCAGAGTTCAAGCAGCTTCAAGCTAACGTCAGAGTACATGTAAATCAAATTCTCTTCCAAGTCCGAGACAGGAAGCTCAAGATCGGTCACGAGTGTCCTGACACTCTTGTGTGTCTCACAAAGAGAAGCCATTGCTTGATTCATCCAAGAAACAGTGAGCACACCATTCTCACCCTCCTTTGGTATAAGTTCTCTAATCGATACCGTCAAATATGTCTCAAAATTGTTCAATAGTGAGACAAGATCTGGAGTTATACGTGCATTCTTCTTCTTCGGAAATAGAACCTTGAATGGGTTTCCACTACGGAAGAACACTCTTGGCGGATTTTGTGTACGGCTCATCTTAACTGTTAAGACACACACAAAGAAGAAGAAGAACAAAGTTAGCAATCTGAAACCAAATATCATTGTTCTGACACCAAACTCAAAATTGTTCTTTTCAACAGATGTAAAAGAAAGAACATTTAACACTAAAAATCAAAGCTTTCTGAAGATATCATAGAGAAATGTAGCATTACTCAAGTCTACAACACAAAGGTGACCCATTAAAATGATGAAGCCGGTCGATTAGCACTACCCACGAAAACTCACCTAGAGAGAAAGATTCTTCTGTAATGTTACCGCTTACTTCTATGTTGGCGTCAAAACGAAAAAGACTAATTACAATTTAGCAAACCCTTTACAGAAAAAGTCTAATAAATAGGATGAGACATGGTGTGTGTGTTCTTACCGAGTTGGTACTGTAATGAGGGGTTCGAAGTTTCCAGGAAACGAAAGACTTTGAAACGCGTTCTTATATAGGAGGAATCAAACATAACTTGCCGTGTTCTGCAGATCAACGCAACACGGGAAGCAAAGAGAGAACTTTTTTAGTCCCACGTTGGTTTTGCTTTGCTCCTAGTTGTAAAGCAGTGTGGTTTAGTTTCAGCTACGCGTGGGTGACGAAGAATATAGAGACGCGTACGGTCAAGCGTTGCCACTTGTCACTTGACTTACATTATTAACCGGCGGATTTCTTTCAATCCAACGGTCCGTAGAAAGTTCTGGTTTCCTCGTGAAAAAAAAAATACATTAGTATTTATTTCGGGGTAAATTCGTCAATTAATGTTGTCGAGAAAGCCCAAGCCCATATTCAGATGGACCGTGTTTGGGCCGTAGTGGTGCGCCGATCAAATCAGTACATTGATGACTGAATTATATTCGGAAATTTGGAAAAATTCTCGATATTGAAATCTTAATCCCCACTTAACCTTGACACCCCCCAAAGGTTGACGCAAACAAGCTCTGCAATTACAGTTCCCTATATAGAATGGGCATGCAGCTCTAGCTCCCTCTCTCGTTCTCTTTGGCATAAACTCTGAATTTCTAAACCATTTTGTGGCTATAGTCGAATGAATGATTACAAAAGCTAAATGTTGGAGATGGATTTGATATCATCCTTAAAGTCCTATATGACTTCACATCTTTCATTAACAGAGCCAATTCTATAATCGGGTAGATTAAGTATAACCTTTTATCTTTGCTATTGGATTACTCGAGCAACTGTGACCTCTTACGAAAGGATGAGAAGATAAAAAATCTCAATATTTTATTATTTAACGCAATAATCGTGAACACAGCTAAGGGATGTACATATGGCCATTTTGGGCCCAAACCAGCGAAAGCGACCATCACGTTGATTGATCGATATGTGTGAATATAAACTCCGATCATCTTATGTTGAAAATAACAGCTAGATTGGTCCACACCTCATACTATCAATCCATAATTATCGAGAGTTTGACATTTTCATTTTCTTTTACAAAATAGTTAAAGGCTTAAAGGCAAGAGCTGGCTTTTATTTCGATTTTTTTATTTTAGTTTTTCTTTTGTTCTGTGTGTTCAGCTGTATATGCTTGGCAATGTTTGAGACAGAATATATATATATATATATACAAACCGATAAAAATATTTAATTAGACGCCTAATAAAAAATAAAATAATATTTTTGTCACACAACAATTAGAATTTCATTTAAACCCAAAAATAACAAAATTTGAAAAAATCAATGGGCGGAACATCTTTTATCTACGGTGGTCTCTTGAACTATCACTTTCGCTTGTCTCAGCCGCAGCTGCTGACACCGAAGTCTGTCGCTGGTGATTATCGCGGCTTGCACTTTCCCTCGAGGCACGTCGTTCCTGCTAAGTAAATAAATCGTGAGCACACACAAACGGTTCACTTTAAATGTTCATTATGGTTCTATTAATACTTACGTCGCGATAGAACAAGTCTTCAGCTTCAAGCATGTGTATGATATGACCCATTTTAGGTCTCTTATTCGCATCCGGATCTACACAACGCAAGGCTACGAGCAACACACGTTTAAGGGCCTTTGAAGATGGCGGTTCGGGTATTTTTGGATCAATCACTTCCTCTGACCTTCGGTTTCCAACCATAGACTTGAGCCACTCGACCAAATTTACCTAACCAAAAGAGACCATCAAGAACCGATAAAAGGCAAAAGAAATAACCTAAAGGATAGATGAAAGCCGTTTCTATCTTTTTATTTTTTTACCTCTCCTTGAGGTCGACTGTAATCCACTGGGTTTCTTCCAGTGATCAACTCCATAATCAATATCCCAAAACTATAGATATCACTTTTTTCGGTGAGCATTCCGGTGCAAGCATATTCAGGCGCGACATAACTAAATTACAAAGCAACCAAGAAGAGTTTAAAAGCTTTTTTTCAAGAATTTGAATCGTAAAGATTATCTAGCTATACGTATTTTATATGCAAACCAAACAACTTACCCGAAAGTTCCCATCACACGGGTTGTCACGTAACTGCTCTCTGAAAACAAGAGCTTCGCGAGTCCAAAATCTGATACCTTAGCATTCCATTGACGATCAAGCAAGATATTGCTTGATTTAATGTCCCGGTGAACCACTTTCGGTTCAAGACCCTCGTGTAGATACGCCAATCTGCGGGAATAACATAATAAGAAAAAAGATGATTTCACAAATGAAAAGTTATCATCAATTCAGGGTCTCGGGAGTGTTGTTACCCTTTTGCCATGCCGAGTATTATGTTCGTACGGATATCCCAAGTTAGAGGACTTTTGTCACCGACATCACCGTGAATCCACTGCTCTAAGTTGCCATTATCGACGTAGTCATACACTAGCATCCTAATTTCGCATGAGGATGTCCAAAACACATTAGGTATCACAGCATGTACCGATCTAGTCAAGTCCATATCAAGCAAAGCAGGTATTAGTTTATACCTGTATGCGCCTTCGACGCAGTACCCTAAAAGCCTAACGAGATTCTTATGCCGTACACGACCAATGGCTTCCACTTCCACTCTAAACTCCTTCTCGGCTTGACCCCTTCAACATAGTTAAAGACAAGAATAATCAGCAAACAAAACAAGTTACGCATCAAATCAAAGGGACCCATTATGAAACCACACAACATACTTTAAATTCAGTAAGAAACAACAAACAACTTCTGGTTCCAGGTCCCACACTACTACACAGAAATTTAATAATACTCATAAAACAATTTAAATCAAGAACACTAAAATCATTTCCTAAAATCGAAAACAAATGGTATTGTCAGACACAATCTTCTAATCCCAAAGATATAACATGAAATTTAATTGATGACAGTTCCTAAAACCCTACTAAAAAGACAAGGAAAGTACAATTTTTTTTACAGTTTGGAAATTTCCAGAATTGTAAAATGCAATAAAAATCGAAACTTTATTAAAAGTTGTACCTGTTATTAAGCAGATTCTTGACAGCGACTTTAGTTCCATCAGTTAGAATCCCACGATAAACAATCCCATAACCTCCTTCTCCGATCACATTCTCTTCACACAATCCATTCGTAGCCGCCTCAAGCTCTCTCAGAGTATACCACCTTCCCCATCCAAGATGCGAAACCTCCGGACCAACGCAACCACTCCCTGAGTACGACGCCGTTTCACTAGCACTCACAGTTCCTCTGCTTTCACCACTCGACACCCGATCCGAGAACACCACACGGTGCTCTATCTTCCCAATATCGACTTGGATCTCCGTCGCTACAGGCTGCGTCGGATGGTAATGGTCGG
>KE154487.1:403590-415398 GCA_000411075.1 Sisymbrium irio | reverse complement strand
ATAAATTAATGTGAATAATCATATACTGAAATAAAATATGTTTTCGTGTAAAAGCTATTTGATACAAATAATATACATATTTAATATAAGATAATCTAATTTTATTGGTTAAATATATAATTAAAATTATTAATAATAAATATTATATATATTAATGAACAACATATATTTTAATAAGAGTCTATAAGATATATTATAATTTGTATCAATATCAATGATAGGGGATTAAGTATAAGTTTATAAATGTTAATATAAGTATAGTGGCATAAAATGTAATTAATCTAATGAATTAAGACCCTTTTTGTATGTAATCTCAAAATCATTCTTCTCTTGACACATAAGTAATGGCATTTTGGTTAATCACATATGAATGTAAGGTTTTTTATTCAAATGTCTTCTAGATTAATAATATAGGGGATATACCAGGTTTTATTTACCGCAAACATTCCGCATTGTTTATATGGTTATCTTTATCGTCGTGTACTTATTTCATATTTGGCTAAGACGAGTTTGATAACAAGACTTGGATGGAAAGAGTTTTAAGTGGCTTTGGTTTCTTCTTTCCCCCAAAATGTTATGATTCTAATACAGAACCCGAAAAGTTAGCGGTTAGGTTTACCAAAAAAGTGTTCGATCTGCAGACACCCTTGAGAGGACGAACCACTTGTTTTAGTTCCAATCTTGAATCTCTTACCACTTCCTGAGCTTGCATTGGCGTTCTATGCAATACAGAACAACGACATTAGGCAAGGTTCGAAGTTACCAGTTGAGGAAACGGCTTTTAAGTGTAGAGATTTGTGAGAAACGTAATCTAAAGAACACAAGTCAGAAAGTTTCATAGTGAGAGGAGAAACTGATGGACAAAAAAACTCACAGATAATTGGGGTTTAGGTCTCAGCACTTTGATTCGTCCACCTTTCCCATCAGGTCCAATAGAGATAAGATCAGCCTTGCCTGAGACAGAACCTCCTAGTGACTGAGTCGTTTGGTTTCTCTCTCCTTGTTTGCTCCATCTTCTGAGATTTTGATTTTCTCCACTTGACAGCCAACTTTCTCCAGCCCCTGCATCGAGTTTTGAACAATCTTTAGATTTAACACACTCGGAACCTGACATGATGATGTACAACAAAAGTACCATTGCTGCGAGATGAGACTGATGATATCGGGTCTTCTCTGATGTTAAACCTTATATCCTTGATCACGGGATCATCGCGTTTCCCCTGAGCACTATTATCCTCATCCTTCTGACCTTTCATATTAGAATCCAAATGTATGATGCCAGAAATGGTGGTTTCGGGAAGATCATCATCTATCTCGATAACCGACTCCGTTTTGCCATAAAAAGAGTCTTCTCTTCCCCTTAAGCTTGATCCATGACGGGTGAAGCCCTCATTGTTCTCCAACTTACCAGGTGGTGTAGAGATTTTGTCCACTATGTTGTCTGATGGAGGCATTCTGAAAGAAGCCAAGCTCTCGGTTGCAGGCTTGGAAACTTCTCTGTCACTGCGATTCGTTGAAGCTTTTATATTCCTTATTGCTCTGTTCTCACTCTCTTCAGTTATAATCTCAAGTTCCCTCACTCGCCTCTGCCCATTGAACAAGGATAACATGAGCTGTATTAAAAAAACCGATAAGATCGAATGGTAAGAACAGGGAGACAAACCTTTAGTTTATCCATCTTTTCCAAAGCTTTTTCAAGCTTCTCAGAAGATCGAGCTTCGCCTCTTCCAAGCTGATGGCACTTGGCTAGCAACTCCTTATAACTCCTGTCATAGGATATACACACAAGAATGTTTTAGTATTAGAGACTTCCTTAAAGACTTGCAAGGAAAGACACGGAATTTACAATCGCCCTTTCCTTGACCACTAGCTTATGTAGTTTCGTATTTTCAGTTAACAAGATGTTGTAAGCGAAAAGTGACCGGCATACTCTACTATGCATGTGAATCACCAATCCCAATAAGTCAGTTAAGGTCAAACTATTTTTAAACCGCATTACGCTTCTTCTGACATGACTAATGAATGATAATGAATCTAGTGCACTGAGGACATGACAAAAGTAAGAGCAGGGAATGCACCTACCTGGTTCGGATAACCAAGGACTTAACTAGTGTGTCTATTGTATCTTTTGTATTGTCATTATTCCCCAACAAGGCTAGCCTCATAACATCATCTTCCTCCAAGCTTAGATCCGAAACCCTGGATGCAAAACAAGATAATAGACTCAGAAATATTTTAGTCACCAAAAGACTGAATGATGATTATTTCAGTGTCAAATATTTATCCCACAATTTAAGCGCTGCGAGCTCCTTGGCAAGAGCCATAGTTCTATCTTTTAGCTTAGCACACTGAGAAGTAAGCTGAACACATTCCTGTAACAAAAAACATAACAACAAGAAACTCAACACAAAATATCACAAAAGCAATCTGAAGAATCTAAGGATGTTGACTGCTTATACCTCAGATTTTAATTTAAGCAAGTGTTGTGTCGTTGATATTTCTTGCAAAGCCTCCCACCTTTTTACTTTGTCCTCCTTCAATTTCTCCTTGCATTGATGCAACTGCGAAGAACAAAACCACTCAAGATTTTAACTTTTTCCTTCTTACGGATTCAAAGAATCAAATGGTGGAAGCAATGCTTTATCTACCTGATCAAAGACTTCAACATTCTCCTTTTTCTTGGCCTCGAGAGCACAGGTGAGGTTATCTACCTTCCCTTGGAGCCGCTTGACTTCTCCTCTCAACAAGGCCGGATCTTCCTCGATTCCACCAACTTTCTGAGATGCAACAGAATCGGTTTGGTTCCCGGAAGATTGAAAGTAAAGCCGGAAAGGATCTTTGAGATGACACTTCTGCTTGCAAATCGGACAGTTTCGTTTATTCGTAGCCGGGCAGTACTCAAACCATTGCTGCAAACTAGGGTTTCCGAATATCGATTAGCATAAGAAACTTCATAAAAAGACAGAATCTTTGATTAGTGCAGAACTAAACTAACCATAGTTCGTGAAACACGTGGCCACAAGCGGAGATCGATTGTAGATTCTCAGCCACCGGTTTGAGATCTTCGTAGCAGATGGAACAGATTGCATTCGCCGCCGCGTTTTCACCGGCCATCTCTCCGGCAGTTCTTGTCTAGTCCGTTCCGACAACAACGCTTTGGTTTTCTGAATCTCAGACCTTGTCGTCGAGAAAAACATGGCGCGGGAGAAAAAGTTGAAATTTTCTGAGTAACCGCCAAAAGCCCATGTTGCTTGTAGAAGCCCAACTCTTTTAAAAACCTAACGGCCCATTAAGCCCAAATAGCTATTTTATATTTACAGTTTAGATCAGTGGAACACTCGTTTAGTTCTTCCCACTAATTGGGGTTTGCCGACTTTAACTTAAAATGTACAACAATTAAAGTGATTGCCAAAAAAGTTTAATTTTAATCATTTCATTAATGTGGTTTTAGAGATTAATTTTTGTTTATGAAATCCATTAGTCAACACACAAAGCTTAAATTAATGTTGACTTTCTTGGTTCTATTAATTTTATTATTATCTTTACAATGTTTTAAAATTAAGGAAAATGCGTGGGTCCACGCGCTTTGATACTGTGCCTCGTGCAGCCCACTTGTAGCATTTTCTCTAAGAAATCCGTTCCCTACGGTTTCACGTGGCTCATGCACCTGACTGGGTCAGGATAATCTCGACCGTCCGATGACCCGGAGTATGAGAAAATTATAAGTACAGATTTGACCGTCGGATTATTGACTAAAAGCTGACGGGAGCGTTCTGAGCCGTACGATTGACTCCACAGAGGAATCAACATCACGAGGCGAAAGATAATGGTAACGGCATAAAAGCATTAGCAAAGGTGGGACCTATAAGGTTTTTGGACAGCTGTAGCACTTCCACATCATCTTATCTCTGGACGCTTACGCGCCGTGTGAACCGTTGATTTCTTTTTTGAAATTGTCAACCTTTTTACTCGCGGAGATCACGCGCTATCGCCGGCTGGCACGTGTGTACTACACTCTGCTACACTGGTAAATTCTTTTTTTTTTTCTTGACGTAGTGATATTTTTTGTAAGAACTTGTTTTTTTGTAGTAAATACGTTCATACTGTTAATATTCTTGTTTGAATTCATCTTTATTTCAAGATAAAAAAAAAAAGCAAATTCTTTCTTTTCTAAAATATCGAGTTGTGGAGTTCATGAACGCAAGACTTGAGTGCGGAAATTGTAATATCTTTTCGGATGTTTGAAACATTTTCAAACATACCACTTATGTATATTTGGTCTGAAATCAAAATTGCATGTGCTTTGTTGTTATTCTTAAAAGGTAATGAATGATACAACAGTATCCCATGTATTGAGTATGTGGCAAAGGGATCAACTAAGGTGCTAAGTGACAATCACTATCTTTCTATCTACATACTTTTCTTTGTATAAATTGATGCATGTTTTTAAAAAGTAAATGAAATGGAATACCTATGTTATCCATTAATATTTTTATACACATCAGTTGCTTGATTGATTATTGTAATGTCGAACGTTCACAGTGATCTGGAAAGGGTTGAAATATTACTTTTATTCTTATCACTTACATTTTTAAATTATGTATACCTTGAACAATCTTAATAATTTCCCAATTCCATATTTGTAGGTGTTAAAAAGGTAAAAAGGTTTAACTATTTTTTTACTTCTTGTGCGCATCGATACAAAAGTAGACACTACGACGAAAGTATGGTTTCCCACTATTTTTCTTAAACAATGACAAAAGCGCGTGTGAGAGACGCGTGAAAAGGTCCAAGTAGTGTGAGGTTGACAAAAGAAGGGTTTAGAGATTATTCAAAGCCTTTGACAAACAACAAAAGTCAACCAAAAACAAGAAACCAGAAACCATTTCTGGTTTTAGTCTCCAACACTAGTCGACAAAGAGAGGATAAGAGCATCGAGATACCCTCTCCAAGCACATACTTTTCTCTCTTTCTAGATTTGTAAAAAAAGCCAAAGAGACAATTCTTCTCTCTCTATACATAACTTTTATATACATGTATATATAGTATAAAATGCGTATATATCAACGGATTGTGATTCCGACAGTACTCATCGTTCAAAGTGTGTTCATACTTATTTGCTTTATTAACAAGAAATTACCATGTTTAACGATAAAGAAGACACATTTTATAATCAAATATAAGTAAAACCGATTTTTTTAAAAAAGAGATTTGCACAAAAATGGAATTTGTTTTAGGGTATTCCGAAATTGTTTGAAAACAGATGTTTTGCACATTAGTTTGGTAAATCTCTACTGTTCACACGATATTATCCTGTTACTCTGTTTACAGTCTGTGCTACTAATATCATGTTTAGTAGTAATTGATTAGCACGTTTGACAAATAGGGAAGTACCACCGTCCGTACACGATTTTAATTGTTTGGTTAATCTATTTTTTATATAGTACTAATTAATAACAACAATATAATTTTCGCTAAGCTAGATTGCTATATACTATATATATATATATTTAAAGTAATATTGTATTTATGAATTAATAAATTTATATAAGTGAGATATAAAAATGGTTCACATGTGGAATAATTTGGCTTTGTCAAAATAGGAGGAGAACAAAACAAAATTGTATATTTTAGAATAAACTTAATAAAACTTCACCATCATTTTTCAACCCTTTTAATTTTCCTCCTCTCACTCTCTTTATAAATATATCTCTGTCCACCCCTTAAAAAGTCAGCGCTCTCTTTTGTCTCCTCTGCTTTCTCTTCTCTCCTCAGAGATTCTCAGAAAGCTTTGTCTCCCCTGAGAAACAAAAATCAATGGCCGACGATTGGGATCTTCACGCCGTAGTCAGAGGTTGCTCAGCCGTGAGCTCATCATCAGCAACCACCACAACAACCATCTTCTCCGGTGGCGTTTCATCATCGCACACGAACCCTTTGTTCACTTTCGAACGTCAGAATAATGCCGTCGTCTTCGGAGAGATTCGAGATCTCTACACACCGTTCACACAAGAATCAAACGCCTCTTCTTTTTCTTGTCTGAATTATCCAGAAGAGTCAAGACAGAGACAAAACCAAAAACGTCCTCTTTCTCTCTCTGCTTCTTCCGGTAGCGTCACTAGCAAACCCACAGGCTCCAATACCTCTAGATCTAAAAGAAGGTTCGAACTTTTTTTCCCACCAATTTCTCTTCATCATATTATCCATAAAGCTAAAACCTTTTGTCAAACCCATCGATAAATTAAATTAAAATTTTATTTGTTCACACACATGGATTAATTCAAATTAGCTCTCTTTTTGTTGTTGTTGTTATTCGAAAGTAGCTGACTAAAACGTCTCTGTGTGTTGTTTGCTTGTTACAGAAAGATACAGCATAAGAAAGTGTGCCATGTAGCAGCAGAGGCTTTAAACTCCGATGTCTGGGCGTGGCGAAAGTACGGACAAAAGCCCATCAAAGGTTCACCATATCCAAGGTACTATTACTACAGCATAAGTAAAAAAAATAAAAATAAAAAGATTAAATCTTTTTTACCAAAAATTCATTTATTGTTCTTTAAAGACATATAAATGTGTGGTTTCTTTTAAGACAGAACCGAAACTTGTCTGTTTTTGTGATACTGTTTTGCTTTTTTTTAGTTTTGTCTTAATTTTATTTATTTTTTACTTTCAGAGGATATTACAGATGTAGTACATCGAAAGGATGTTTAGCACGTAAACAAGTGGAGCGAAATAGATCCAACCCAGCAATGTTCATCGTCACTTACACGGCGGAGCATAATCACCCAGCTCCTACACACCGTAACTCTCTCGCCGGAAGCACTCGTCAGAAATCATCTGATCAGCAACAGCCGAGTACTACTAAATCTCCGACGACAACGATTGCTACTTATTCATCGTCACCGGTGACGTCAGCAGAAGAGTTTGTATTGCCTGTGGAGGATATAGCTGTCGGAGGAGATCTCGACGGAGACGAGGATCTCTTGTCTTTGTCTGATACGGTGGTGAGTGAGGATTTCTTCGAGGGGTTGGAGGAATTTGCCGTCGGAGATAGCTTTTCAGGGAACTCAGCTCCGGCAAGTTTTGATCTTTCTTGGGTTGTAAACAGTGCTGCGACAACAAGCGGCGGAATATGATTCGTCGGAGAGATTTAGAGTAAAAAGAGGCTTAGAAAGAAAGAATACTCTCTTTAGGAAAGAAAAGATATATAGGATTAAGGCATTATTCTCGGTTTATATGTAAAAATAGGAAAACAAAAAATGTTCTTTGTTACTTTTTTTTTTCTTCTTCTTCTTGTTTCTAAATTATCTTAGAACATTTTTAATTGTATATTCTTTAAGCCCAATATTCGTAGTAGCCGGTTTTAATCATTTTATTGACACGAAGAATCTGAGCTAAGTTCAGATATTCCACGTTGAAATGTTTTTTTATCCCAAATAATCGTTGCAGTGTAAATCTTATTTTGACTTGGGGATATTAATATTCCATACAGTATATCCCTTGCTTCGAATTAATAAAAATGTTAAATGTAAGCGAAGTCAATATTTGTTTGAAGTGATAAAATTGTTAGTTTATTCCGGTGTTGAGTATTTTGGGTTAAAAAGTACTGTTATAATGTGAACAGAGAGATTCGAAACTGATAAATTTAGAAAATACTTACTTTTGCAGTTAGTACCGGTATATTTGCAGTTTATTCATGTTAATTAAATTGATATGCCGGAAAATATATATATAAATTAACATTTCCATTAAAAGAGTCTGACACTAGCACTCTATTTAATACCCTTAGTGATTATTTTATGATTAACAAGTTTCGAAGAAAATGTTTTAGTTCCATTAAATGCTAAACATGGCACATGATATATTTTGGGTATGGTATGGGCAAAACAATTGCCATGGTGCCGCTGCTTTCACCTTAAACGAGCTGTTTTTAGCCTGGGTTTAGACTTGGGCCGATATCCAGGCCCACATTTATAAGTACAGTAACAACATTGAATTTCTCTCTCTTTATGTGCACTGCAGTGCAATTGATTTAAAACTGCGAAGTTAAGAAATTCAGAAGATTATATTCTCTTTTACAGCACATGAGTCTAGTAATCTTTTTTGTTTTTTTTTTGTCAACAACACTTCAAATTATATCATACATAGTAATCTAAATTCTCCTTTTGAGGTGCATGTGAATAATATGTTTGTAGTTGATTGACTATATTAAATTGACACATATTTCATAAGATATATGAAATTGTTATTCACCGTTTCATATCTCCGGCAGCGGACATCGTTCTTCCGCCATTCTTCGCATATGAATCTGAAACCCATCGTTCACGGTAATAGAGAATTTTGAACTAGTTGTTAATTAATATCATTTCGATAATCTGGATCATATGCTTGGGATCCACATGAATCGGCTTTCTCATTACTTGCTTCTAAATTATCCGTTTATTTATTAAATTCCTCCTTAAATTATGCAACTTTTCTAGGTGTATTGGCCTTGTACCATCGTGGGATTTCCTAAACACTTCAGAAGACTCCATGTGCATTTTACGCTTGTGGTTTAAGTATGTTTTGAAATTATATATATATAATTCCCAAAGGATTAAATTAATTCCAACTGCGGTAATCCCTAGGTAAACGCCGAGCTAACATAAAGATGAAGTTAGCTTTACCTCTGCAACCATATTTTGAGTATTTTGCTGCTCATCTGAGACCAAAGACAAGAGAGGATGGTGTTGATTTATCCAGTTCAAATGCTATTACAACATATCTGCTAATGTTGTTCTAGTTTATAGTTTTCGTGTTTGTTCAGAGTTTGAAGGATGGGGAAGACGAATGTATTATCCAAGATTAGAGCATTCAATGGCATCAACAGACCCATCTATGTGTTGGCTGGTTTGGCATTTCTCATCTCAGTAGCTACTTTAGCTAAGTTCAATTACATCACACCACTAAGGTTCTCTGATCGGTTCTGTAACAATCATGGAGGCTTTGATGGGGACAACTTTAACATCGGAAGCCAAATGAGAAAGACGATCGAATCTGCCATTTTTAAAATCCACCAAGAAATGGATGATCTCAAGGCTTTAGAAGCTTCTTCTGCCCCACCGTCTGATTCACCCGCTACGGGGTCCATGTTCAGGCATGTTGCTTTTCTTGCGGATGTACTTTCGCTGATTCAGTCTGTTCATATGGAACTGCCTTCGTTCGAAGAAAGATTTGTGGCGGATCATCCGTTGAAGCAGAGGAACGGTGACCCTGGCGAGCATTTCATGAGGGAAGAGATAAAGAAATACATAAAGATCAAACCGAACCGGCTTGGAAAGCAGAACTTCATGGGAGCTAATGGAACTTTCACTTCGATAGGGCACGCTTGCTTTGCGATGAAGAAAGATCTTGAAGAGTACATGGACTACGACGTGGGTGAAATCTGCAACGACGACTGGAGGTTAGCTCAGAAGCTTATGGTTCACGGATGCGATCCGTTGCCTAGAAGACGGTGTTTCTCCCGTGCACCGCAGTTGTATTACAAACCGTTTCCTATCAATGAGTCTTTGTGGAAGCTTCCGGATAACCGGAACGTGAGATGGGGACAGTATAAATGCAAGAACTTCGCTTGTCTCGCAAGCAACACAACAGCAAGAAAAGGGTTTTTCAAATGCACTGATTGCTTCAACCTCACGCACCACGAGTTGCCGAGATGGGTTAACCGAGGGGAGATAGATCCAGAGACAAACCAAACAGCAGCTTTCTCCATACAAGAAGTACTGGAAATCAAACCGGGAGAGATGAGAGTCGGATTAGATTTCAGCGTTGGCACGGGGACTTTCGCAGCGAGGATGAGAGAAAGTAACGTCACCATTGTAACAGCAACAATCAACCTTGGAGCTCCATTCAACGAGATGATCGCTCTGCGAGGTTTAGTCCCTCTGTACTTAACAGTGAACCAACGGTTACCATTCTTCGACAGCACGCTTGACATGATTCACACGACGAGGTTTCTGGATGGGTGGATCGATCTGATACTTTTGGATTTCGTGCTGTTTGATTGGGACAGGGTTTTAAGACCTGGTGGGTTGCTTTGGATCGATGGTTTCTTTTGTCTGAAAGAGGATTTGAGTGATTATTTAGAAGCGTTTAAAGCGTTAAGGTATAGGAGACATAAGTGGGTTGTGGTGCCTAAGAGGGATAAAGATGATAAAGAAGTTTTCTTCTCTGCAGTGTTAGAGAAACCTCCAAGACCCTTTAGATGATTCATCATTTGGATAGTCTATTGTGTTTGCTATTGTATTTGTAACAGTAAATGTCAAAACGCACTCAGATATAGTTTGATTATAAATGTTCTTATTACCAGCTATTTTTACTAATAAAAGGTGTTATATTATGTTTGTAATAAAAAACATACTGTAGCGAATGACATTATGTTTTGTAATAAAATACACACTGCAACTGCAGTTGACATTATATACCGAACCACTTAGGTTCGCGCAGTATATAAACAGCTTTGTCTCTTTTATTATCTCGGTTCAGCTACATTGGCACGTAAAACTTTTGGATTTGGAGAGAGATCGAAAGACAGAGAATGGAGGAAGAGCAGTTAGAGATGGTGGGGCCATTAGAGGAGCCGTTGATGGAAAACATCGCACCGGAGGAGATTAACGGTTTGGATTCGCTTTCCTCGTCAGATACTGATAGCGAGAAACCAGATTCTCCCGTTCCCATCAATGCTCCGATCTACAGGATGTTTGGCAGAGAACGACCGATCCACATGGTTCTCGGCGGAGGTAAACGTACGAACGAACACTCTCTTACACTCGGTTTGATCTTTTATATCTCACAGATTTGGTTAATGCAAATTTCAAGTATATGATGTGATGATCATTAAGGCTTTGGATGATGATAATTAAGATTTCGTGATATTTTAGTGGAGAGGATTTTGAATAGATATAGAGATTCATTATGTGACCATATTCACCTAAGTGGTTGATATAAATTTGTTGAAGCTGCTGATGTGTTGCTATGGAGGGACAAGAAGATAACCGCAGGGTTACTCAGTGCAGTGACTATGATTTGGCTCTTGTTTGGATTCGGTCATTGTGGTCTTCTCACCTTTGTTTGTCGTGGATCGATCCTCTTTCTGCTTCTCTCATTCCTCTGGTCCAATGCTCTCAACAAGTAAAGCTTCCTTCCTTTTTTTTTGCCTTGAAATATGTAAGTAGGACCTGATTCCTTTGTTTGCTGATTTGAAATTTTTGAATACCATTTATAGATCTCCGGAGAACATTATGGAGATTTACATCCCTGAGAAGCCATTACTCCAAGCTGCTTCTGCATTGACCTTTGAGCTTAACTGTGCTTTTGCAACCTTAAGGAGCATCGCATTAGAGAGAGACATCAAGAACTTTGCAATGGTACTTGTTTAGTTTCTCAATTCTTGTTTATATCAGCAGTCTCTGAAATGATTTATGGACTTATCTTTTTTTTTTTCTGAAACAAAGGCACTCATAGGACTTTGGCTCCTATCCATCATCGGAAACTGGTTCAGCTTTTTGTCATTGCTCTACATCTGTAAGCATTATACACAACTGGTTCTCGTACTCTTGTTTTATATCTATTTAGAGATTATGTCTTAATAATTTACTGTTGAAACAGGTTTTGTTTTGATTCACACGGTGCCAATGCTTTATGAAAAGTATGAAGATGAGATTGATCCAATTGCTGAGAAGGCTGTGATTGAGATGAAGAAGCATTACCAAGTTTTTGAAACCAAGGTTTTAAGTAAGATTCATCATTAGCCAAACTACTCACCAAACAAAC
>KE154487.1:353885-398718 GCA_000411075.1 Sisymbrium irio | reverse complement strand
AACTTTCGTTTTATGGAGGAATAAGTTTTAAACTTTTTAATTATGGAGATATAGGAAGAGTCTGAAACATTGTGTGTATCTGGTGTTATATGAAACTTCTGAGGAGGAAATAGCTCGTCTCCCCGAATTTTGGTATGCAAAAGAACACATAACAAGATTACAACCCAAGATCATGCAGGCTTTGTGGGCCTAAATTTCAATATTCGAGCCCATTTGATACAGACAGATCCACCAGTGCCCGATTATAAAAAAGAATTAAAATTAAAAAGAAAAAAACTGAAAGAAAATGAAAAAAAAAATTAAAATTGTTATTCTTGTGTTTGAGATCTCCCTCCACACCATACCATCAGATCTACACTCTTGTCTCCAAAAGGCAGCTGAAAGAGGGTTTAACTAAGATCCGTGAGGAGGCGTTTTTGTTTGTTTGACTTTTATGGCCAGTTTTCTGTTCAGCTCGTGCTATAGTCTTCTTCTTTGAGTTTGTCTTCTTCTTCTGAGTAGTGTTTTTCTCTTTAAGAGGCGGTTTGGTCTGAACAATATCTTCATCGGAAGTTGAGGAGCAGTTACCGTCTTCCTTCACAAGTTCTCCTTCTTCCTTCTCCACTTCTTCATCCTCTTTAATATTTGCCAAAATACTGAATCTCGAGGGTGAGACTGATTTTGGAGCATGCTCGCCAGCATTATCAGCCACCATTGCAGATGACTCTGCAGCCTTTTTTTGGCAAGAGAGAATTTCCCTATCTTTACAACTGTTATCTCAAAATCCTGAGTACTTTCACCAGCATCGTTATCCAACGAGAGGTTAGCTGTTTGCTCTACAACCTGCTCCTATCTTCGTGCAAAACCCTGTTTCTGCTGCTGTGATGAATGTGATCTTGTGTAGACTGAGCTTTCTTACCCTTCTTAAGAATGACCGCTGATCCCAATTTCATATGCTCACATTCCTTCTCTAGATCACATGCATCACATCTCTTGCATTTTATAGGAAGCCAAGGATACAAATACAACCTTATTCAAATATAAAAAAGTAATTAGGTTTTGAATGGTGATAAACTTAGTGAAATGAAACAATGAATTTTTCTCATTCTTTACTAGGGTTTTCATCCACCCTACTTGTAGAAATTTTTTTAATTTACATTTTTTTTGTTGAATTATTTTATATTCAAATTATATATGAATATATTATATAATATTTATATCACTAAATTTTTATATTATCAGCGAATCAACTATTTCTATATATAATATTTTTTATTTTAATATAATATAAATTAATTTATTTTTATGGTTTTAAAAATAGAATTCTATCATTTCTGCAATATCAATATTTTTTAATAACTCATTATTTTCTATCAATAAGTTATTTTTATCTATATGTATATTACATCCTATCTTACATACAAACTTGTATCAATAATTTTAATCTCTCAAATTTATCTAAAAAAAAATAATCATCTATTTTCTTAATTGAATTTTCTTAATTGAATTTTTTTAGTTATGCATTTTTTAAGAATATATTAAAATAAATTATACTTATTTAATTAAATTATAGTTTTGCACTCACATCAAAATTCTAAAAAATTCTCAAGTATTTAACTAATTTTATAGTTTTGAAAAATTTCGATAAAATAATAAACTATTTTTTTTTAAATTGACATATTTTTTTTTTGGAAAATATAATATTCTGAATTAATATTTTAATATTTAAAAATTCATGATTTTTTTATTATGTGACATTTATTTGACACTTGAGAAAAATTTGCTAAGACGAGCTCAAGTAGAAGGGGTTCATCTTGCTTGTCTATCCTTATTTCGATTCAATTCTGACAAGGTAATATAATTGGAAAATTTTGATTGGCATGTCGAGGCACAACCGAAAAAAAAAGTGCAAAATCCAATATGAACATATGGAAAAAAAAAATCATGTTAACAAATTTTATAATTTAAAAAGTTAGTAATGATAAGTAATAGATTATATAATGATTAAACTAAATGTTCATTCTCTAAAATATTGTGCAATAATTTTCTATATCACATCAAAATTATTTTCTCTCAAACTCTATATAAATTCTAATAAATTTTTAGCTTTTTATACATAATGAATTGTTTTATATAACATTAATCTGAAAGTTAAATAAGAAAATCATTTATCTATAAGAAAAATATTTTACTATTAAAAAACTATGATGTTTTTATATGTGATTTTTAAACTTTACTATAAAATATTAATTTCGTAATAATATTTCAATTTCCAGAACAAGTCCAATAATGTTAACAAAATTTAAGATATAGTGATGATAATTAATAGATCGTATAACATTTAAATTAAATACAACCTCTTTAAAACATAGTCTAATAATTTTTTGTATTACACCATAATTTTTTCTCTCAAGTTTTAAGTGAATTCCCATTATTTTGGTTTTGTCTTGTAATAAAATCCATCAAATCTCTTAATAATTTTTTCAAATTCAATTTTTTTAGTGGATCTAAATTCTAATGCTAAAAATATCATGTGTTCACTTAATTCAAATCATTAGATTTGTTATTGTGTTTGTATTATAAATTATATTAAATTATTAGTAGCTACTGATTTTTTTGTAATAAATTGAAGATTATCAAAGACTACAAAAACAAAAAATATTTCTATTTACACTAACACTAAATAAAAAAATATTTAAATAAATTTGAGAAGTATGCGAAGTTAACGAAAATAATTAAAAAATTCATAATCTGTCGATAGGTTAATGACTGCACATTTCTTTTTGTATTGACATTTAAATGATTGACTATCTTCAAAGATTTCTTTACATAAAATAGGTCACACCACTCACAAGTAGGAATAAACATCCGTATACATAGAAAATATGTTGAACATGCAACATGCTAGTTTAAATGGGAACGTAAAGTAGAGAAATAAAGATGCACTAAATTTGAACGGAATAACTTTTCTATTTTTATTTTTAGATATTTTTTTAAAGATAGATATTTTATAATACTCTTGTTTTGTTTTCGAATTGTGATTTTATAAAAAAAGTTATGAATTTATAGATATTATTAATCTATCGAGTATTAATTTATAAATGTTATTATACTATTAAAATGATAAATAATTAGAAAGAATCCTAAAAGCATGATCAAAGGAGAAACATAACTAAGTTCTTAATTATTTTTTTTATAATACTTTTTGTGTTAAAAATCTTGAAGTAAGAAATTTTGTTTTATGACCTCCAATCTTAAAATTCTAATTAAAGTTCTTGACAAAAATATCTTTAATGATAAAAAAATAATTGATTTAAATATATAGCATGAACTTATTGTTGATTTAGATTTAGTTTTTTTTATCTTAAAAAACCTAATTATTCTAAAATTTATAAAAAGGTAAAAAAATTATGAAAATAACTTTTCTTTTTTAAATTTTTTTATTTTCTTGACTAATAGTATTTTTAAAAGTTAAGGTTAATTTTTTTAAAACAAAAAAATCCAGCAAATCAAATATCAACACATGGCACTAGAATTTTTTAAGATTTGATTCTTAATTAAGACTATTAAGATATAGTTTTTAGTAATAAAAGTGTTTTTGATTTAATTTTAATAGTCAAAATCTTTCTAAAAACCTTTAAGAACCTCAATTGATTAAACTAATATTACAACTAGCCTAAGATAAGACAGGCTTGTGGGCCTATATATACATATTTCGAGCCCATTTGGCACCGACAGATCCACCAGTATAAACCCGATTATAAAAAAGGAATAAAATTAAAAAAACTGAATGAAATGAAAAATACACATCCAAATCGCCATTGTTGTTGGTCTTGTGTTTGAGATCTCCCTCCACGGTTCCACACCATATCATCAGATCTACACTATATCATCCCCGAATGGCGCAGCAACAGTTCCTCCACCAGCGTCCCATAATCCAAAACCCGTTCTCAAACCCTTTCTCTTCATCATCTCATTCGAATTCTTCACTCTCTAACCGTCCAATCTCCCTCCTAAGCCGCAACGGTCTCCTCCTCCTCCTCGCTCTACTCGTAATCCTTGGTGTATTCTTACCCTGGGCAGGATCTCCTTTATTCCCGTTTCCAAACAGAATCTCTTCTTCTTCTTCTTCTTCCCACTCCAAATGGCGCGACTACTCACTCGCTGACGCCGTCAAATTCTCAGCTAAAAACGGCACCGTCATCGTCTGCGCCGTCAGCTATCCTTACTTGCCTTTCCTCAACAACTGGCTAATTAGCGTCTCGAGGCAGAAGCATCAGGAGAAAGTCCTCGTCATCGCTGAGGATTACGCCACTCTCTACAAGGTTAACGACAAGTGGCCTGGTCACGCCGTTCTCATCCCTCCCGCTCTCGATTCTCAGATTGCTCACAAATTCGGTTCTCAGGTATATTAAATCTCTACCACGTAGCTTAGAAATTCGGATTACTTGTAGCTTGGATGCTCGTTGATTAGCTAGTCCATGAGGATTCTGTGTTTGATACATCTTATGAGAGTAACAAGAGATGGCGAATTGATGATATCGGAATGTTTAGGGTTTCTTCAATTTCACAGCTCGGAGGCCGCAGCATCTCTTGCAAATATTGGAGCTAGGTTACAATGTTATGTACAACGATGTTGATATGGTGTGGTTGAAAGATCCGTTTCAGTATTTGGAAGGAAGCCATGATGCCTACTTCATGGATGACATGACTCCAGTATGTAACTCTTAAACATCTCATCAGATTGTTTATGTTGATGATGATGATGATGATGATGATGATGATGACAGATTAAGCCATTGGATCACTCTCATGATTTACCACCTCCGGGTAAAAAAGGAAGGACTTATATATGTAGCTGCATGATTTTCTTGCGTCCCACTAATGGTGCAAAGCTTCTCATGAAGAAATGGATTGAGGAACTACAAGTCCAACCTTGGTCCAAAGCTAAGAAGGCTAATGATCAGCCTGCTTTTAACTGGGCACTTAACAAAACAGCTCATCAGGTATTTCTCAAAACGCTATTGGTTGTATGAGATTGGAGCTTAAAAGTTCTCAAAACGCGAAATCTTTTGGTACTCTGAGAATCAGCTTTATCTAACCTTAGCTACTCGTAGCGAATGAATGTTCGATTAGGGTGTTGTTTAGCACTTGTTTGAAATTATCATCCTTGGGATCTTGTGTTCTGCAGGTGGATCTCTACTTGCTTTCTCAGGCAGCTTTCCCAACAGGAGGATTGTACTTCAAGAACCAGACATGGGTTAAGGAGACCAAGGGTAAGCATGTCATAATCCACAATAACTACATCCTTGGTTTTGACAAGAAGATCAAACGTTTCCGTGACTTTGGTCTATGGTTAGTGGATGATCATGCTCTTGAGTCCCCATTAGGAAAACTAGAGTAAATTCGAATTGGCCAAAAGAGATTGTTTTGTTTGTCTCTCGCTCTCCCTCCCACTTTTCTTATTATTGGAAATTTTCAGGCTGCGTAAAGAAAGAAAGATCCACTTGAGTAAATTTTTCAGGAGTCTTTAAAGTGTTATGTGAGATTGTGTTATAGTATTAGCTAATTCAGTTTGACTTGAATTTAGTAATCCAGTGATAATGTTAGACTGCTATAATTGACATTGAGTCTGGCATTTTTATGATTACTTCACTCAAGTCATGTTTAAATCACATTTACACAGAAATACAATGGATCACAGTTCTGCACATGGGTTAACTAAACAAAAAATAACAAAATGATTTTTTTCAAAGGCATTTTGCAGTGGTCATTAATAATTGGAGTCGTTTCAGTGAGAATAATCAAACCCTGATCAAGGGTTAATACGTTTTGACGGCTAAAATATGTACTGATTTTATTGGATTGATCATTGATGTACTGTGAAAATCTATTTTCTAATTTTATAGTATTCTTTACGCTAAAACAAAAATATTCTGACACAAATATGAAGTTCTGGAATTTAATTGATAACGAGTTTTGCAAAATTCATAAACATTCAAAAACAAGACTGACAGCTAGCATATGATATGAAGGTCCACATGGTTATTAATCATTTTTATTTTTTATAACACTGTAGTTTATGTTTATATCCACACTTTATAACATGTGACTGATTTTACACTATAGAGACTTTTCGAGGATGCCGCTTATGTAAGATTTACCGTAAATGAAAAATAATCAGCTACAAATAGTTTCTTTCTTGACGTCCAATGTTGGTTTACTAGACTTTTTCATTCATTACTACCCGATCTGATTTATTAATTGATTTTCGTTCTCATACAGTTTAATGCATCTTGATTATGGGTCAATCAGATATTAAATAAATTAAATTAAGCGTGTAACATAAGAAGATAATATATGTCAAAATGAAATATCTAAAAGGATAATACGGGGATAACATAATTTTTAGTCACACCAAAAAAAAAATGAAAGAAAGAAATTAGAAAGACAGAGAAGCAAAGATTCTTGCTCTCCCCCTTCGAATCCGCGCAGCTTATAGAAGCGAAAAAATCTGATTTGTAAAAAAACTCTCTCTACAGTCTCTCCATTGACGACGGCAAAGAAAGAAAGACTTTCTCTCTCTCTCTCTTTGGCTTTTACTAAGCTCACAAGAATCTACGCATCTGTGCGCTGCCTGCTGATATCACTTAACGTCGTCAACTGAAAATAACTCACACGCACTTCCACTCTTTTCCGTTAGGTTTGCATTTTCTGTTAGATTCCCCCGGGGAGTTGCATGTAATTTCAATGGGTTCTCTGGAATCTGAGATTCCGGCGACGAAGAGAGAGAGTATCGTCGGGAGAGGAGGAGGAGGAGCGGCGAGACAACAACAACAACAACAACAACAACCATTCTTGCAGAGAAACAGATCGAGGCTCTCGAGATTCTTTCTAGTGAAAAAGCTCAATTACATCCAATGGATATCCTCCATTGGTGTCTTCTTCTTCTTCGTATTCCTCTTCCAAATGTTCTTACCTGGTCTCGTCATCGATAAATCTGATAATCCCTGGAGAAGCAGAAGGACCAGCAGCAACGACCTTCTACCACCTGATATGATCGTTTTCAAGGAGAGAGGCGTTTTCGATTTCGGCGACGATGTTAGATTTGAGGCCAAGATTCTCATGAAATTCAAGAAAGATACTCTCCCATCGTCTTCTCTCAATACTACCTATATGCAACGTTTCGGATTCCGAAAGCCTAAGCTAGCTCTGGTCAGTGAATGATTCAATTGCTTTTTTGGTTTTGTGAGAGATCTGATCATGACTTTGACTGCCATTGTTCTTCTTCTGTTTAAGGTTTTTGCCGATTTGTTAGCTGATCCGGAGCATCTGTTAATGGTGACTCTCTCCAAGACACTGATAGAGATTGGATATGCAATTGAGGTATGAGGATTTGTTGCTTCTTTGTGTGTGATGATGATTGATTGATATGGAGTCGTCATTGATTGATAACACGGTCTTGTGTAGGTGTATTCACTTGAAGACGGTCCAGTGAATCGAATTTGGAAGAAATTGGGAGTTTCAGTCACTATACTCGACTCTAAACGTGCATCAACTTGTGTTATCGACTGGCTCTCGTATGTATTTCCCATGCTATTGAATTTGCTTGAGAATTAGTTAAGCATGTGTTCTGATGTGTTTTGATGTAGTCATGTGATTCCGTTGTATTGAATAATGTGGATCTGAGTTTGATATCCAATGCAGTATAGGTTCTTTATCTTCTATTATTATTCTAGTGCAAAACTTAGTTGACTTGACTTGGTCAATGTATTGATTTCTAATCATTGATCGTTTTCTTTCTTCTTATCTTGAAGCTATGATGGCGTTGTTGTAAACTCTCTCCAAGCTAGGAGTATGTTTACTTGGTAAGATTTCTCGGTTCTTTGGTATTAGTGTATATCACATTGTTCTGGTTTTGGTTTTTAATCATGGTATATTGAAATGAGGATTTATACAATGCGTATATCATTCTACACATACACACACACATACATACAATGTGGATGTTTTCATGATGGTTGAAACTATTGTTGTTATTCTTTGACAGCTTCATGCAAGAACCTTTCAAATCTTTGCCTCTTGTTTGGGCCATCAGTGAAAAAACTCTCGCTGTTCGGTCTAGACAGTATAACTCAACAGGGCATACCGAACTCCTAACGGATTGGAAAAAGATTTTCAGCCGGGCATCGGTTGTAGTCTTCCATAACTATCTCCTTCCGGTACTACTTTATGATTAGAGTGCAACCACCAAAAAAAACACTCATTTTTTTCTCTTTTTTTGCTGATTACTTTTTCGATTGACTTATATTGTTTCGCTTTTTTTTTGTGGCTCTATGCAGATTCTCTACTCCGAGTTTGATGCTGGAAACTTTTATGTGATTCCCGGCTCTCCTGAAGAAGCATGGAAAGCAAAGAATCTGGTCGTTCCACGGAAAGATGACATTGTCATTTCCATTGTGGGAAGTCAGTTCTTGTACAAAGGTCAATGGCTGGAACATGCTCTTATTCTGGAAGCTCTACGGCCATTATTTTCAGGCTATAACAGTGAAAGTTATAATTCCCATCTCAAGATCATAGTTTTAGGTGGAGAGTCAGCTTCCAACTACAGCGTAGCTATTGAGGTATAACAAAGGTCTGCTTTGCCATTGATTCAATGGTTTGTAGCTTTCGAAGATAGAGATTACAAACTCACTAACCTTGTTCCTCCGTTCGTTTTGAACTTGTTAGACAATTTCCCAGAACTTGGCATATCCAAAAGACGCTGTGAAGCATGTAAGCGTCGCAGGGAATGTTGATAAGATACTGGAAAGTTCTGATCTTGTCATATACGGGTCATTTCTTGAGGAGCAATCTTTTCCAGAAATTTTGATGAAGGCCATGGCGTTGGGAAAACCGATAGTCGCACCGGACCTCTTGAGTATTAAAACACATGTATTTTTCTTTTCCTTTGCTCGTTTTTCCATGGAGATATGTTTTGGCATACTGACTGTATTGGCATTATCAAACAGGTCGATGACAGGGTTACTGGGTATCTTTTCCCCAAGAAGAATCTGAAGGTTCTATCGCAGATTGTGCTTGAAGTGATAACAGAAGGGAAAATATCTCCGTTGGCTAAGAATATTGGCTTGATGGGGAGAACAGCTGTTAAAAATATGTTGGCGCTGGAAACCATAGAAGGTTATGCGACTCTACTAGAGAACATTCTCAAGTTTTCTTCAGAAGTTGCTTCTCCTAAGGATGTACAGACAGTTCCTCCAAAATTGAGAGAAGAGTGGAGTTGGCATCTGTTTGAGGCTTTCCTGAATGGATCGCCTAATAATAAAACAGCAAGAAGCTATGAATTCATAGCGAATGTTGAGGGACATTGGAATCATACCTCAGGAGAAGCTTTGAAATTTGGGGTTGTGAATGATGATTCATTTGTATATGAAATATGGGAAGATGAGAGATATCTTCAAATGATTAACACTAAAAAAATACGAGAAGACGAGGAGGTAAGCATTTCAGATGCGAGTTCTTAAAATGACATTATCATCTCCATTTTCCGAAGTGTCAGTTTTATTTATTTTTGTGTTGTTGTGCAGACGAAAGGAAGAGCCCTGCAGTATCGTGCGACTTGGGAGGAAGTATATAAAAGCGCCAAAAGGGCAGACCGAAGTAAGAATGATCTACATGAGAGGGATGAAGGGGAGCTGCTAAGAACCGGTCAACCTTTATGCATATATGAACCCTATTTTGGTGAAGGTACCTGGTCGTTTCTACATCAGTATCCTCTCTACCGTGGGGTCGGCATGGTGAGTTCCCATGTGCAAATATATTGTTTCTGCAATGGTTCAAAAGAGGGAATATTTTAATAAAGTGACTTGAATGCACTATATTGCAGTCAGTTAAAGGAAGGAGACCGAGGATGGATGATATAGATGCATCATCACGTCTTCCGCTTTTCAACAATCCTTACTATCGCGATGCTCTTGGTGACTTTGGAGCATTTTTTGCAATTTCAAACAAGGTTGATCGTGTACACAAGAATTCATGGATTGGGTTTCAGTCCTGGAGAGCGACTGCCAGGAAGGTACAAATATCTTCCTTTGCTATAAACTACAGGAATGCTATATCCTGTACTAATAATACTTGTGATGTAATTTGGGATCCTAAAAACAGGAATCTTTATCCAATGTTGCTGAGAACGAATTGCTTAATGCTATTCAAACACGGAAACACGGAGATGCCTTATATTTCTGGGTTCGCATGGACAAAGATCCGAGGAATCCTCTGCAGAAACCCTTTTGGTCGTTCTGCGATGCTATAAATGCTGGGAATTGCAGGTGAAACACTACAGATTTCTTAAAGTACAGTCTCATAAAACAATGTTTAATACTTTTTTGGCTCGTATACCTGACTCTTTGCCGTTTGTGGGCTTTGATAAAGATTTGCTTACAACGAAACTTTGAAGAAAATGTACGGTGTCAAGAATTTGGACTCGCTGCCCCCAATGCCTGAGGATGGGGATACATGGTCTGTGATGCAGAGCTGGGCGTTGCCAACAAGATCCTTCTTAGAGTTTGTAATGTTCTCAAGGTGCTTGCTTGCTTGCTTGTTATTACCCATTGATTGTCTCATTCCGACCCTCGCTGGAAAACAAAATTACTTAGAGAGTGTTTCTCTTTTGTTTGTAGGATGTTTGTGGATTCTTTGGATGCACAGATATTTGAAGAGCATCATCGAACAAACCGTTGCTATCTGAGTCTAACCAAAGTAAGAAACCCATTCCTTCTTCTGCCAAAGTTCACATGTGTATCATCTGTGTTTGGATTTGGAGTAATGTGTTGGGTTTTCTCTCAGGACAAGCATTGCTATTCACGGTTACTAGAGCTTCTGGTGAACGTATGGGCATACCATAGCGCGAGACGGATTGTGTACGTAGATCCTGGGAGTGGTTTGATGCAGGAGCAACACAAACAGAAGAACAGGAGAGGGAAGATGTGGGTGCAGTGGTTTAATTACGCAACTCTGAAAACAATGGACGAGGATCTTGCAGAGGAAGCAGACTCAGACCGTCGTGTGGGTCACTGGCTATGGCCATGGACCGGTGAGGTGGTGTGGCGAGGTTCATTAGAGAAAGAGAGGCAAAGGAAGAACGTAGAGAAAGAAGAGAAGAAGAAGAGAAGTAAAGATAAGCTGAATAGGATGAGAAGTAGAAATGGTCGCCAGAAAGTAATTGGAAAATATGTAAAACCTCCTCCAGAAGACGGAACCGTTACCGGAAATTCCACTTTGTTAAACGGAGACGCATAAAAACACACACAGATTAAAAATTGTAATCTTTTTTTTTTTCTTAGGTCATTAAGAATTGTTTCATTCATTGTTTTTTTTTTTTTTGTATTTTGGGAGATTACTGTATAAAAAGGTCTCAAAGTCTCAATCATTCACTCTCTCGCATCTCTCAAAGTCTCAATCAGTCACTCTAACTCTCCGCCGGAGAGCTTCTTCGTAAAAGAGAAGATGGAAGCTGTTAACAGCGAGAAGGCAGTGGAGTCGCACGTTCTCGAGATCAATCTCATCTCGGCGCAAGGACTTAAAGAACCGACGGGAAAGCTCCGGCGATTGCAGACTTACGCATCCGTATGGATTGATTCCTCCAACAAGCTCCGGACTCGGATTGATCGGATCGGCGCTGAGAATCCGATATGGAACGACAAATTCGTTTTCCAGGTATCTTCAGACTTCCTCTCAAGCGAAACTTCTGGCGTTTCCATTGAGATCTATGCCGTTGGTTATCTTCGCGATCATCTGATCGGAACCGTACGATTCCTCGTGAGTAACTTCATCCCAACCGCTGCCGTGAAAGTTCCGTCTCTCGTCGCGCTTCAGATCCGTCGTCCTTCTGGAAAGTTCCACGGTGTTCTTAACATCGCCGCCATGGTTATCGACGCTTCCGATCTTCCCGTTGATTTCTTCAAGTCCGTTCAAGAAAAGGTGGCGGAGAGTCGTCGGAGCCGAAGGATGAAAAAATCCAGATCTGCGGTTAGTTCGTCGGAGAACGGTCTCGCTGATGACTGCGGAAGTTCGAAAGAGAATTCGTTAACCGGATCGGTTAATTTCTCCGACGACGGTACCGGTACGGACTCGACGTCTTCTTCTCCTCTGCCGTCTCCTCTCAGAGACTGGAACGCGGTTCGAAATCTGGCGGGAAAGAATCACGTGAGATCCTCATCGGACGGTGGAGGATTGATGTGCTGTTTCTTGATGAAATCGTCTGGTATGTTACCACCAAGGAGACGAGGGGTCATGGACGGCTGAGATCTCTTATCTGATTTTTCCCGCGATTCAGAACCACGTGTACATCTATCCAACGGTTTAGATCATCCTTGATCATACGTCGTTTAGGAAATTACTCATAACAAATTCTAATGTTTTGTGCAATTTTCTTTTAGTTCCTATTACTCAAATTCATAATGTTCATTTCTTTTTGTCAAAAGCTTTAAAATTCATTTTGTTTTTGAGAAAACTTCAAAATTCATTTTATATATCACTTTGGTTTTGTCATATATTGATTCTCCGTATAATTAAAGAGTGTGAATAAATTATATAATATGGTCTTAATTAATCAATACTAAAGTGTAACAAAACGCGGGAGTTGGTTTTATGAGTTGAGGAGATAATAGTTGCCTCAACGGCCTAATCAGTTAAAACCATTGATTCGTCCTACCAGAAATAACAAAATCATCTTTTTATGAATAAATCGTAACATTTTTGATTCGATACAATTCACTCTCCTCTTTCTGTCTTCCTCTCTCTCTCTCTCTCTTTATCAGAAGTTACAGCTCCCAAAACAGGTAAATATGGTTTCCGGGGTTTTTCAGCTAACGTGTTGCTATATATGATTTTGATCATCAAGTGTGACATTTCGACATTTCTAGGGTTTAATGGCAATGTTTACCAAGGAGATATCAGCCATGGAGGTTAAAGCCACGCAGGAAACTCGAATTCGATACTCTTCAAAGCACATGAAACACTTGCCACCTGGCACGATCACCGAGTTTGATTGGAAGGATTATTGTCCGTTGGGTTTCAGGTTACATTTTTGCTAATGTTTCAGGTACGTTCTTGTTCTTTTAATAGTAACTGATATTGATTTTTTTATCTATGTTTTCTTTTTGTAGACTTATACAAGAACTTGAAGATATCGATCATGATGATTATATACGTTCCATTTGCAATGATGAGACTCTAAAGAAGCTTTCTTATGGGAAAATCGGGAATGTGTTTCATATATCCACTGATGACCGTTTCCTCGTTAAGATTCTTCGAAAATCCGAGATTAAGGTATTCAACACCAAAATTTCTTATAACAATTTTTCAAGATAGAATAATATATGAGTCTTTTTTATCGACAAAAATCCTGTGATTTATATAGGTGGTACTTGAGATGCTTCCCAGCTACTACCGACATATTAATAATCACAGATCATCACTATTCTCAAGGATTTATGGTGTTCATGTTGTCAAGCCTATTGGAGGTGTTAAGGTACATACATATGAATCTATTTAGACTTTAATTAGAGCCATTAATTACGAACACAAAGTTAATTATTATGTTTGTTTCTTTGTATCCAGACATATTTTGCTGTGATGTCAAACATGCTGCATTCGACAGTTTTTATGAACAAGCTCTATGATCTAAAAGGATCTCCGAAAGGTCGAACTAACAAGAAAATTGAACTGCGAAACAACACTGTATTGAAGGATATAGATCTCGATTTCTGTTTCTACGTTGACCCACTGACTAGACAACGCATCCTCAAGTATATATCTCTCTTTCTCTGTATCGTCTTTGATTCTGGTAGTAACCAATAAATATTGTTCTAAACACAAAGGTTAATGTCATTATTACAGGCAAACAAAACTAGATTGCGAGCTTTTGGAAGAACAGGGTATAATGGATTACAGCTTATTGGTTGGTTTACAAGTAAAAGAGTCATCATCTCAAGGTATATAATGTTTCCTCTCTTTTTCTCTAGCTTCATTAGTGCAAGTGTTTCGTATTGTTGTAGCATGCATCTGATCATAACAACTCACACTCTTGACAGGTTCACTTAATGGAGTAGACCCGGTTTACGGCAGCTTCACACCTCCATGTAAACAAAAATTTCACCAACATGCTTCCATCTCGGTTTTATGTTATCTTGGCAAATACTAACATATCTTATCATCTCCATATTAAATTGGCAGGCTCGTTGAAAAGCGATAGCGCAAAGTCGATGAAGACAGCTCAATGTTCTCCAGATAGAACGTTTGAAACAATGTACTCATGCTCTCCCAATAGAGGTAAATGTTTTCTTCTTCTATGTCTAATCAAAAAATCAAGAACGAAAAATATAACACGTCTTTGAATTTTTTAACAGATTCAGTCGAAAGCGAAAACTCAATGACGAGTGATAGCACAAACTCAGAATCTAATCTGATAAACAGAAAAAGCAAATTAGCAACACTTAGTGACCTATTCGTCAAAAGGTAAAAAAAGCAACCACAAACAATGTTAGAAACTTCATATTAAAAAAAATATAATTATTTTACGTAAATAATCTTCTTCCTTTTCTATTAATGAACTAGCTCCAGTATCAATTTCGGGATGAAGATACCGGCGAGAGCACGGCGAGTGAAAGGAGCGGCGGGAGAAGAGGAGGAATGGTACGATGTGGTTTTATATCTAGGGATCGTAGACACATTTCAAGACTACGGTATGAAGAAACGCTTAGAACATTGTTACAAAACCATCCAACATAACTCAAACTCAATATCGACCGTCCATCCTAAGATCTACTCTTCTCGATTTCAAGAATTCGTCTCTAGCATCTTCTTACCTCGCGACGACGATGACGACGATATCTCTATTTAAATTCTAAAATCCACTGTTTGTTATAGTAATAACGGTTTAACTTCCAAATGGAATCATTGTAGTGTTTATAAGCCTCTTCTTACGACCCAAGTTGGTGTTTGTTGACATTGTTGTCCAAAAACATGTAATCTTTACTATGTTAACAAATAGAAGTTATATTGACTAAATAAATCATTTGCAATACACCAATTCAATTCTACATGTTTCTAATATAAACTAACAACAAGAAAATTAAAATAAGCATTTTTAATCAGAGTACACATTTTTAATTACAATAAACGTGCACCTCTAATTTCTAATCATACAAGACTGAAATTGTAATTAAAAATGTGTAAATCGAGTCTTGTACATAAATATTTCTAGATTGCATAGGTTTATTTTGGTATATAATATATAAAATGCTCATCACCTAGCCAAATATGGGCCTCCAAATTTACCTTTTTTATTCTCCAAATCTAAATCCACCTGTTTTGTTATACAATGCAAAATATATGTTGATTACGTATACTTTTTCTAAAATTTTCTCTGGCAGTAAAAAAACAAGTTCTGAACAATTAAAAGTTTAAAACTGATTAAACAAATTCGATCAACGAGTTAATTAGGCGGATTAACAATTTTCGTGTATTTTCCTTAAATATAAAAATCGATTATCTAAGATATTAATGAGATTACACGTGTGGGTGCTTATATATATAAAGAGCGCGTGAGGTTGGCGCGCCATAAAAGGAAAGAAACTGTTCCGTTACGTCCAATGAGCTTTCCTTTTATAAACTTGAATTCCTTGTTAAATACTCACAAACCCTTTCTTTAGCCCAAATCTATAAACTCTCTTCCTCACACTCATTGAATCTTGAAACTCTTTTACATTTTACCCAGTTCTTGATTACGTAATGATGAATTTGGATTCCGATGGCGATTTTGGGTTTGCTTTCAACAACGTCAGTTTCTCCGACCGTCTTCTTCGGATCGAGATCACTCGTGCCAGCGGCGAGGTTACCTGTTCGAGTACCGTCCATCGCAAACGCAAGAGAGATGATATCGAGAATCAGACCCACGGTTTGTTCTTTCTTTTCATCCCAAAAAGGCTTTTCTTTTTTTCTTTCTTTTCTCAGTGATCTCAGTGATATGTCTAAAAGATGAAATCTTGATTCTTTTCAGAGTTGGATCTTGCTGCTACATGTCAAGTGAAGTCTGAGTTAAACAACAACTCATGTGAACGTACTTATGTGAATAACAACAACGACAAACATGAAGATGAGAATGAGTGTTTGAGGACGGCGACGACTGATCCTTCACTTCTGAGAGTTAAAGAATTACATATAAGCTCTCCGATCTTGGCTGCTCAAAGTCCTTTTTTCTACAAGGTATATATAAACTTAGCCTACTCTCAAATAAATGTTTACAAACAAGTTGAACTCATCTCTGTGTTTCCTCACAGCTCTTGTCTAATGGAATGCTTGAGTCGGAGCAAAAACACCTGACTTTGAAGATAGATGCTTCTGGTTAGGATTGTTATTTCTCCAAAGTTGAATACTTTACGGTTTACTTTTCTGTTATTTATAAAAGTAGTTTGAGGGGTTTCTTTTTTTTTGTTGTTGTTGTTGGCAGAGGAAGATGCTGTAATGGAGGTATTGAATTTCATGTATAGAAAGTCTTTATCAGCCACGGAGGTCCCTGCGTTGCTTGATGTTCTAAAGGCGGCATACAAGTTTAAAGTTGCTTCGTGTTTGAAGTATTGCAGCAGTGTGTTGCTGAAGATGCCAATGACATTAGATTCTGCGTTGCTGTTTCTTGATCTTCCTTCGACTCTTCTGATGGTTCATCCAGTAAAGCGTTTGACAACTGTTGCAGAGAAATACCTCACCTTGCGCTACAACAATATAACCAAGTAATCTCTATATATATATGCACATGCCCTTTCTATCCTCAAAACTTTATTTATTTATTTTTCATAATGTATTCTCACATTTTGATCGTTTGACAGCTCTAATCTAGAGGAGGTGCTGGCTTTACCGTTAGTAGGTATGAAGGCATTACTAGCGAGTAACGATCTAATGATTGAGTCTGAAGACACTGTCTACGAAGTTGTCTTGACTTGGGCCAAAAAGCATTACTCAGTTTTAGAAGACCGTCAAGAAATACTCGGTTCTCATCTCGCTCGTTACATCCGTTTCCCTCACATGACATGTAGCAGACTCAAGCAAATCTTGGCCTCAGACGACTTTGAACCTTCTATCGCATTGAAACTAGTCCTTCAAGCTCTCTTCTTCAAAGCAGTACCAATGCCTTTTCGACGCGTTTTAGCCGCCGAAACTTACCCCTCGCTTAATAACCGGTTTGCTGAACGAGCCTACAAATACAAACCCATCAAGATTGTGGAGTTCGAGGTTCCTCGCCGTCAGTGCATCGTCTATTTTGACTTGACACGTAAAGAATGCGATGCCATGTACCCTTCTGGTAGGATTCATTCTCAAGTGTTTCACTTCGGAGGACAAGGGTTCATTCTCTCGGCTTACTGCAGCATGTCCCCGCCAAATTTGTTTCACTGTTTTGGACTGTATCTTGGGATACAAAAAACAGGGTCGGTGAGTCTGACTGTGGACTACGAGTTTTCAGCGAGGTCGAAACCAACGGAGGATTTTGGCGTGAAATGCAAAGGGAATTATATAGTCGAAGCAGGTCAATCTTTTGGAAACGTGAACTTTATTGCGACATCGTGGGATAGTTTCACTGCTAAAGATTCTCCCTACTTCATCAACGACATTCTTCATCTCCGAGTGCAGCTCTCCATTCATCTTTAGAACCATCTGACGTTTTTGACTTTGTTAACTAGACCTTTTTTTCATAGGTTACTAGTAGTTTTAACGGCACTTAAAAACCACAAGTACTTAGGTAGGTTGTGTGCGTCTCAAGCAACCATGATATCTCACAATGTATAGCCTTTTCATGCATGTTTTGATCATTTTGAACCGAGGAGACAATTGTGAAGTATTTGCCTCTCCTGAAACTAAATTCGTTTCAATGATACCAATAGATCTAAGATGATAGTTTCACACCGCAGAAGATACATTGTTGAAACAGAGACATTGTATAACAATCATATTACAAAAAAGAAAAACCAAGAAAGAAAGCTGCTTTATTTTTTTGAATGAGTCTATTCGGTTCCTGCGATCTTCTTCTTCAAGGAATCAATATCCTCAGCCAACTCCTTTCTGCTTGACTGAAAGAAGATGAACATAGACATTTTGATTCATGTCAGATCACTGATGCTTTTATAGATTATGATATAGTTTAGTCGCCAGTTTTTGTTACCTTGAAGAGAAGGTATCTGTAGACAAACCATCCTGTGTACCCGAGACCGACAAGTTCCATAACCTTAGGAAGCTAAACTCAAAACAAACAGACAAAACATCATTAGAGTCAAAACCCATTACACTTTCTCTGATATCTCTAAAAGAGTTCTTTATTAAAAGATTGTTTTGTTACCAGAGGAACAGAGTTGATAGCACCAACAACAATGGAAGATAACCAAACAGCAACAATGGCTCCTCCTCCATAGATAATCACAGTTGACTTGTTCTCAAGACCATCCCACTGCACGAAAACCGAAAAATCAAAACAAAAACACAAAGCCAAGTCTCCAACTCTGTCTTCGATCATAAAGCAAAGCAATGACTTTGTTACCTTTTCCTTCAAGTCATTGAAGAGTTCGTTGGTGTCAATGGACGTTGAGGTCTCTTCTGATGAAGAAGCTCTCGTCTTCATCAGTTCAACCTTCTGCAAACCATTTCCTGCAATTGAACCGGAGAATTTAATTGTTTCCGGTTTAGAATCACGAAATTAAAAAAACTATAAACCAGATTATAAACCGGTTTAATCTAACTAAACCGAACCGCCACGTTGCTGAATCTCAATTTCGTGTCGGAATATTCTAAAATTCAGGCAATTTTCTGACAATACGCGAGTTTGGTCGGGATTCAACCAAAGAAACGGTTACCTGAAACTAGCTTGACCGGAACAGCGAAAGAGGAACGGCCAAAAGAGCGAGGAGGAAGTGGGGGAAGGTAAGGAACGGCGGAGCAGCGAGCGGAGACGGCAGGGACACGTGGAACCATAACGGCCACAGAGGAAGAAGCTGCTACTGTCATCGCCATCGAAGCAAACCGATAATTTCTTCTGGCTACTACTCACTCGCTCGTCTTCTTCTTCTTCTTCTTCTCTAATGTCTCTCTCTCCACTTTCGATTTTTTTTGCCTGCTGCGCTTTTTACTAGACGAGATTTCGTATAGCGACACGTGGACGTTCCTCGTGCTCTTATTGGTTGCTGCTCTTATCTTTAGAAATCCAACTCAGTGGTGTTTATAGAATGCGAGCATTCTGTGGGGTTTATGGCCTGTTTTAGGCCCATTTTTTAGTATGGACCCATTATAAAGCCCATAGTATAATTGACCTCTTTTGTCGTTTCCTTTTCTAGTAGGTGAGGAAACATTGAACATCATTGCGAACCTTTGATTTTTGTGTCCTACGATAGTTGGGTTACGACTTACGACTTCGCAGGCAAATGGTACGAGATGACCCAGAAAGAGGAAATCGAACAAGGGACTTTAAAATTAACTTTTTAAAATGAAACTAGTAAAAAAAAATGTCCTAAAACAAATATATATATACTTAACAAACCCCACTAAAAATCGAGTGATGGTACAGCTCTTCCACTCTTATACTTCGCTGGCGCTTTCAACTACTAACCAATACTCCATTTCTCTTGAAATTTAGGAAAATAGTTGAAGTTTAATACTCCTACTTTACTTTGATTCTTATTCGGTATGGTTTTTTAATGTAATTAATATATTCAAGATATGTGCTCATCGGGGAAGAGTTTGTTCGTTTCTTCATGTTACTTTGTAGTGTTTTCATGTATGAAAATGCATTTTCCGTTTTTCACTATGTTTCCCACTTTATGCAGTCTGAACGCGGTAAGGCAGATTATTTGGATTGTGTGTACCGATATTTATTTCGTTTAGAAATTTTTTTTTATTTATAAACACTACGTCGGTTAATAATTTTGCATGATCATTACGTACGTCATCCGCATAAATATATGTTACAAAACATAGCCGACATCTTCTTTTTCATCCATTATAGTTTTTGGTTAAAGGAATAAATCTTCAAAATTGAATTTATTTTGGGTCAAAAACGTTTTCTTTTCAATACAATAATCAATTAAAATAAACGAAAGGAAAAAACATCCACCCATTAATACAGCTCAAACCCAACTTTCTCTCCCCTTTTTTCTTTCAAGTTTGAATACCTAAGCACGGTCTTTTTCCTAATTTTTTTTTTAAAAAAAATCAACAATATTACACACATTCATCAAATCCATATTCATGCAGCTGTTACATTTTATTATATCCTTAGTCCCTTTTGAGTGTGTATATGTGCTTAATTATATTCCCTCATCTCCATCTCATTCTCAATCATGTTTCCACTTTGATTCTGATCTATCTGTCCATCAACCTAAATGAAGATCACATTGGGTCTTCATCGTCGTCGTTCTTGATTTAATCTCTCCGGCAATGGGATCTACAAATCTTGGTCTCATCATCTTCTTCTGCGTCATCTCTAATTTACAATCGATGATTCATTGCATCAACAACGTTCAAGAACTGGACGATCAGATCCGTTCACACGCGGCTCGTGCCAATACAAGAAGACACACAGGTTCCTTGTACGAACTCTCACTTCCAGCGAATCTCTCTGACGTCAAAGCGTCCGTTGTTACGGTCCGTAACAGTATGTTTTGGAGAAGAGGAGCAAACTTCAGTGGAATCTACATTCCTCCGATGGTTAAAACGACGCCGTACGCTAAGAGAATAGCTTTTGTCTACGAGAGACTCGGTGATCACTCTTCTTCGGTTTACTTCCGGTTAGCTAATAATTACTCATTTGTTTCTCCGGTTATCGGATTCACGGCTTACGACGCGACGAACACGAATGATTTAAAAACACTGAATCTTTCGATCGATAGAGACAATCCAATCTTGATCAAATTCATTCCTTACGTGTCACAACCAAGAAGAGGAATTATCAAATGCGTCTTCTTGGGAGATGATGATGGGCGGTTGAGTTTCAGCAACACCACACGGAATTACGAATGTGCCACTACGAATTCTCGTGGGCATTACGCGCTTGTGGTTATAAACCACAATTCTAAACCGAAGTCCAAACCGGAGTTGGTTCGGAGGAACTGGTGGTGGGTTGCTTTAACAGTTGTGGGAGTCTCGGTTTTGCTTGTTGTGGTGATCGTTGTTGTGGTGAAGTTAGTCAGGAAGAAGAGGTTAAGAGAGATGGAGAGGGAGTCGGAGAAGAGTGAAATGGTCGGAAATATTTGGATTGGTCAGAGTAGAATGCCAACGGCAGCGATGGTGAGAACTCAGCCGTCTTTGGAATATCATGAAGATCTTCCTTCTTCAACGAATATACCTTGATTTTTGTAGTTTCTTCTCTAAAAAGTTATGTCTCTGTACAGTAAAGTTACATTCAAAAGTTTCAATTTATTTGTAACTTTCCACGTTTGCTACTTTTTGAATTCCTTACCGTTTTGGGTATGCATGAGTAAAACTGTTTTGGTCGTTTTCACTGTTCTGAACAGAATGCATGAGTCTTCTGTTTTGAGTTTCAATGACAAAAATAAAACCCTTTTTTATGATACACAAGAAATATGCATATTGTAAAACTTTGGATTCAAAATTCTGTAAATCGAAAGATATATAGAGTTCATCATGTTAGTACTAATTGGTATTTACCTTATATATTTTGGTCAACATGTCCGTCTATTTTGTACTTAGCTAAATTGAATATTCAGAAATTTGAAATATTTGGATCAAGATAGATGTTGGATCGAGCCAATTATTGTCGTTAATTTGCCAGTCTGTACGTAGTATTTGTTGAATATTTTTAAATACTTTTTTTTAAGTAAAGTAAGTTATCCAGCAATGATGAAAGTTGTATTTTAATAGTCATTGACGCATGGATTAGTCAAACAAAGATGAACTGTTATATACTTAAACACCTTGACATATTAATACTCTGATTCATTAGTTAGCGGATATATATAATACAACAAGTAGTGTCCATATGATATAAAATACGGCACAATAAGATAGAACATCAATCGTCACGAACACTTGAAAAGATTTTATAATCAGATACGCACGAAAAAGGTGACGAAGAAATGTCACTAGTTAACTATTTTCTTAATCTCATAAATTAAGGAGAATCAAATGATTAGGAGAGCAATCGATCTGTAAAGCATATTACACATATTTAAATTTATACATACATTATTTATATACTTTGGTTTGTCACAATATATGCTTAGTTGGTGGATTATTAAAAAAATCACAATTAAACCATTTCACAACTAATATGCTTCCTATATTATAAACAAAATGGACGTTCCGAGTTTGTCATATACTATTGGTTTGAACTAGTGTCCATACCGTATTATATAACCTAGTTTAAAACCCAACAGTGTACGTGAAGTTGTATTATACATGCAACCTTGTATACGAAAAAAAAAGAACATTACTAAGTCTAAGACGGACATAGGTGACTGAGCGCAAACGGAGGATATGAGATCGAACCATCGAGAATGGCCATAGAGATGAGGTGGTTTGCAGCCTCCGTAGCGTGAATACCGTCCCAACTCACGTAGTTATGCGGATCACGGCAAGCTTTGGCCGTCACAGACGAGTTTCCGATCACTTTGGTGGTGCCACAAAATACCTTCTGATTGAAATTGTACGGAGGCCCACCGTATCCACAACAAGCTTTAATACCTTGTTTTATACCTTTGATATGATAACAAAAAGGAAAAAAAAATTGGTTCAGTATATATCATACCGAAACTTGATTTTGAGTCCAATTAAACCAACCCGGTTATGACATTACGTACCGTAGGATTTGGGGTGTTGAAAGAGGTCGAGCAATACCTTGTGAGTGTCTAAGTATGTAATGGTAGCGTTTTTAAGTTCTGTTCTTGTCTTGGATAATGTCTTTTTCAGTAACGCGTTGTAATATTTGACGGCTTTGTTTACGGGAATGAGACATCCGAATTTGTCTAAATCCGAAATGGTATGAGCGTAACCGGTTAAAATCGCCGGGTAACATCCAACCGGTGCTAAATTCAATACCAAAAATGTCCCTCCACCTATTCCATATATCTCCTACATTCAAAAGAAAACCTATATTAGCAAAACAAGTCAGATCAATACTGAACTAGTAAACATCAGAAACCTGATTTTCAATATAAAAAAATTTGAATTTGTTAAGAAAGGATTGTACTAGAAGCGGGACGCATGCACTTTCAATGAGGGAGAACATTAATTTTAGGAAATTTTATAAAGCGGTGGACTAGGCAGAGGTAAATATCACGTTATGGTGTTAGCAGTACCTTAATCGTTCCAGCAATTTGGCCTATGACTTGTGGAAGATACTGTTTTACACCATCCACTCCAATGGTAGCCAAATTAGACGTGAAATCGTTTTGACCAATATAAAACGTATATATCGATTTCCCGAATATACTGCTAGACGGTAAGATAGGCAACCCTGTAACATAAGCGTATTTGCGTTACTTGCGTTATTGTTTCATCGTTGTATGTATTAAACGTTTATATATACCTGGTCGGTCCGAGGAATGAAACTCGTCGACTTTAACCTTGAAATGTTTCATCTGGTTTAGCTGAATAGCGAGTGAGAAAGGACTGATTCCGGAGACAAACAAGGACGTGTTTGGCAAAAGGACCGTCGATGCTAATGTCGCAAAGTTTGCGCCGTGTCGGTAATCGGATCCAATAGATTGCAAATATGGGCTTAGGAATGGCATTCCAAGAGCTTCCGCTAAAGACAATTCATCATTAATGTTTAGTACTATATATGATGAACTCATTGGACCCCGGTTCAGAGCACATTTAAATGAAGCTATGATTGTAAACTTCAGATTGATAAGACCAAATGTTTGAGAAAATAAATTTGAATTAATTTCTTTCTATGTTAACAAACAAGCATATGATAAACACACATTTATTCTTATCTTACGCGTAGCGTTCAAAACATTGAATATTTGAATTGGTCTTGAATTGAACATACTATAGAGATGATTAGATACAAATATATGGAATATGTAAGGAGTTACCCAAAAAATCAATGATGAGACGGCCGTCTGAAGCACGACCGACCGGTTTCTTGAAATAAGTCATTCCCCACGGACCGGACTGAGCTGGAAAAGCAGCCCAAAATCCTCCTGTGTCAGAATTCGAGTCTCCAAAATTGAAGATTGCTTTGAAATCACATTTCGAATCAGCTTTATACGATGAGAACATCACAATGATCACTATTATAAGATTGAAAGCTATTCTTCTGTATAGAACAGAACTCATAGCTCTCAGTCTCACTTTGAACCAAATGTTTGTGTGTGTGTGTCAGAGAGAGACGATGAGATAGAATTGGTGCTATATGACTTTTTTGTAATTGTCTGGTCCGTGACTCAATGAGTGTGTCTTTCTGAAAATCCACGAGCTTTATATGTATCTGATCTCTTTTTGAGTTAAAGGAAACTAGCTATTGTGTTAATTTCTTTTTTGTGTGGTAAAAAGCTATTGTGTTAACATATTACTTCACAACAACAGAAAAGTTATGGGATGTTCAGGCTGAGTAAACAAATTGAAGGATTTATAAACTTTTTGTTTCTCTAAGAAACTTTATTTGTATTTAAAAGATGAATTAGACCCCCCAAAAAAAATTATCAGTAAATTTTATAAATTTCACCAAATCAGATACATATTTTTTTTTGTAAAGACAACAACAATTACAAGAAATATTTATTTTCTTGTTCACAATCACAAGAAAACTTGCCTATATTTGTAAACCTTTGTTTTATTTTGAGAACTGAGAGTACCAAAGTAAAGAACAGAAAAGAATTGTGCCGCGTGTCCAACAATCCATCTCCAGCCCAGTAAGAAATAAATCAAGTCCATTCTTTTAATTTTATTTGGGTTTACCGATCATCAGTGGGCCGACCACCGAAATTTCGTTGGTACAAAGTAACAGAGTTTTTTTTTTTCGGTGAAGACAAAGTAACACAACACAAGTTTAGAAACAAAGATTGTGCAAATAATTACGGCATGACATTCAACCTTAGCATAAATTAACTTGCTGCATATTCATCCAACGTTAACAAGATCCATTGTCAAAAAGAGTTGGGCCCTATAAATTAAAGACTCGGTCCAACAATAACCCAGCTACAAAGGAGGGTACTGACGTAAATGTACATGTTCGATCCGGTTTAGCTGTACGCATCAAGTGGCTCCCACTAGAATTGGCTCGAAGAACAACACGTCACCTTGTCGGATTTACCTGAAATTATAATTAGAAAAAGACCATACATACCCGAGATCATTACATCTGGCGGATTTGATTTACTTAAACCGAATTAATATCCCATACCGGAGTCATTAACGTCTGGTGGATTTGATTTTACTACCTTTTTTTAATTACCTTCTGAGATTGGAACAATCCGGATTTGATGATTAAATTATGTGATTATCTGTATTATCGAATTTGAATCCAACGTGGCGAAGTCATCTCTTGAAATCTTTCTAGGATTTGGAGAAAAAATAGTCGAGTTGGCGTCGAATCCCACGTTGTCCGTAGGGACCACGCCGGTATTCCCTTATTTAGTGGGACACGTCAGCTTCGATACCACTAACGGCCGACACAAGACAGTAGATCTTAGTGGGGACCACTCTACTCTTTTGGTAAAAAATAATCAACTTTTACTTTCAACCGTCAGATGAACTGAATATGAGTCATCGATCGTGATCTATAGTTAAACTATAGCTGGTTGGGTAAGGTAAAAAAAAAAGATGCCTAATTAGGTAGTCCACGTTTCGTCATCCGTGGATCTCAAATGAATTATACATTATAGTTTAGTTCTTTGTGTTGATTATTTAAAAGGAATCAAATCAGCACCACGTCAGATTATGTAATCATCTAACGATGAACGGTGTAGATGAAGACAACGTGTACCAAATCAGAATTTTAAATGAATAATGAAATAAGCCAGCGTAGATCTACGGTAGCCAGCTCAGCATATGCGCCAACTTTAGTAGCCTTTGTAGATGTGGACACGTGTACGGTGACGTGTGCATCAGCCTTGGCGCTCCCCCTTTCTCTCTCCCCTTTTCTCTTCTTCTTCCTCTTCCTTTTCTCCTTCTGTACCGAACTCTCGTTCTAGAGAGAGAAACCATTCCGCGAGCGAGAGACAAGTGAGAGAAGCAAACTCTCATATTCGAATTGGTTCTTTTGGCTCCAAGTCCAAGGTACGTTTATGTATTTACCACGTGATTTTTGGTTTCGTAGCTTCAATGAATTTCAGAAGTCATAGTGATTATACATAGAAGCTGTGTTTCCTTGAGAAAATTTGAGATTTTTGTTTTGTATTAAAGAAGTAAAATTTATAGGAAAATTGAGGATGTTTGTGTAATTTCTAGTAAAACTGTTGACAAGTTTGACTCTGGAGAAACCTGCGTTAAGCTCGAATTTGATGTCTTAATGATGCAAGATCTAAGTGTAACCGAACACTGTTCCTGTAGATTTATGTTTTTTCAGAGGTATTGTTACTGAAAGATCTGATTTTTCATAGCAGTGAAAGAATGAGTAGCAACGAAGAAGGAAAATCCACAAAGTCTGATAAGACAGCACAAGCTGCTGCTGCTCCTGTAGTAAGTCCTTTAAAAAAACAGAAGCTGATTGGTTTAGTCACTAGATCTGTGTGTCTGAGAATGTTCTTCTTTCCTTTGCGTGTATATACAGGAGCAGAGCAATGTTCATGTGTATCATCATGATTGGGCTGCTATGCAGGTGTGATTTGCTTTTTTGACATTATTATCCACTTGCTCTCCATCTTTCTTCTGTGTGATTTAACTCGATTCTTTCATGATTTTGTAGGCATACTATGGCCCTAGAGTTGCCATACCTCAATATTACAACTCAAATGTTGCACCTGGTCATGCTCCACCTCCTTATATGTGGGGGTCTCCATCGGTACTAGTCTTTTCAATTTCGTCGAAGGATTTTTATTCTACTTGTGTTATTTTGGATTGAGTATGTCTTTTTCTTAACTATATTCCAGCCAATGATGGCTCCTTATGGAGCACCGTATCCACCATTTTGTCCTCCTGGTGGTGTTTATGCTCATCCTGGTGTTCAAATGGTAATCATCCCTTCTTTTTTAGATTGGTCTTTTGCCTCGCTTATCTTGTTTCGATGTTATTCACCTTAACAAACAAATGTTCCAACCCTGTACAAATAGACATTATTTTTTATTGATTCATGTTTTTTCCTTCCTATCAGGGATCACAAACGCAAGGTCCTGTTTCTCAAGCAACAGCTGTTGTAAGTCACTGTCTTCTGATTTTTTTTTTTCTGTGTGAATGGTCACGAAACGAATATGATTGGATATGAACATGAGAATAATTGCAGGCTACAACTCCTTTGAACTTGGAAGCTCCAGCTAACTCACCTGGAAACACGGATCAGGGGTTCATGAAAAAATTAAAAGAATTCGATGGACTTGCAATGTCAATAAGCAATAACAAAGTTGGGAGTGCTGAACATAGCAGTGAACCTAGGAATTCTCAGAGGTTTGTCAAGAGACTTGTGTCATTATTTTTCATTCTTAGATGGCATCTAACGTATATTTTGATATCATTAGCTCCGAGAATGATGACTCTAGCAATGGTAGTGATGGGAATACAACTGGGGTACGGACTCCTTTCTTCTCAGAACTAGTTGTAATTTACTAATCTCTTCCCTTTTTGGTTCTTTATTTAATGTCTTTTTACCACAGGGAGAACAATCCAGGAGAAAAAGGAGCCGGGAAGGATCCCCAGCTAACGGTATTTCTGTCTCTCCTTGCTTCTGTTTTGTATCCTTAGAAAGAAGACATCCCAAGTATTTTTGGGATTCAATGTTTATAACTACTGAAGGTAATGAGTAGTACTAAAGTCCCTTTTGTTTTTGTAGATGGAAAACCTTCATCTCAAATCACTCCTCTTCTTAGAGATGAAAATGAGAAACCTGTAGCGGCTATGGGGACCCCTGTAATGCCCACAGGAATGGATTTCCCACAGCCATGCCATGGTGCGCCACATGAAGTCTGGGTAAAGTTTTTTATATAATTCTTGCGCCTTATATTGAATTCATTTATTCGTGACATCTTCCTCCAGTGAAATTCTTTCATCTTGCTCACTTATACATGTGATTGAAATTGTGAACTGTAGTAGTAACTCAAGTGTGGCAATTGTTTATTGGTGTGGTGTGTTTATCTACAGAATGAAAAAGAGGTTAAACGAGAGAAGAGAAAACAGTCAAACCGAGAATCTGCTAGAAGGTCGAGACTGAGGAAGCAGGTGATTGCTACAAAGACTTTTGTAACTAAAGACTAACGATGGTAGCTAATAAATTTATACATAACTTGAACGACTGGTCAACTCAACGTGTTGTGTTGTGTTGTGTTGTTCACATAGGCTGAAACTGAAGAACTCTCTGTCAAGGTTGACGCACTAGTTGCTGAGAACATGACTCTGAGGTCCAAACTAGGACAACTAAACGAGGAGTCTGAGAAACTTCGGCTGGAGAACGAAGCTTTATTGGTAAAAGTCTACTCATCATATCACACATTGTGAACACAGTCATGAGGTGTAAATGTCATAATTAACATAAGTTAATATCCATTTCTAGGAGCAACTGAAAGCAGCGCAGACGCAAGCAACAGGGAAAACAGAGAACCTAATCTCTCGAGTTGATAAGAACAACTCGGTATCAAGTAGTAAGAATGTGGAACAACAACTGTTACATGTAAGTTTAAGAACCGATTCTGTCGCGGCTAGCTGACTCTGGCGCAAAAGTGGAAAACCCGTTTTATTTCTTCTGGGTTCTGATTGTAACTTGAAAAACAAAAAGATTATTTTTTCTTAGATTTATAGCTCTCTGCAGTGTGAAGCAGAAACTGATGTAATATCCTTAAAGCAGGAGAGATTCAGTGTGGTCTGATCTGCGACCCCTTCATTGGTGATGATAGATAGGTTTAATTATATTTTATATAAGCGAATGGATTAGAGATGAGGGGAGACGTATTTGATGGTCTTTCGCTTCGTAATCGTTTGTTGTATTCTTCTTTAATAAAACACTCTTCGTGTGTGGTTTTTTCTAGTTTTACTTCTTTGTAAAGACTTATTGTTTCATATTCTACTATATATTGACGTGCTTCCCTCAACGAGCAAACGTGGGTCGTGAGTCGTGACAGTGTTTGTTTATTCTACTTCTTACAGATAATTCCCTAATAATACACACACACGAAAATCTTTCACAGTAAGTGGCCAAAGTGTCTGAAAATCTTTTTTGTTATTATTGTTTCTGTTGGTAGGATTACATACAAAGACTTATATTTATATAGACGAAAGAACAAAATAACATTTAATATTTTAAACAATGAGACTTTTCAAATTTTCATGTTGTAAGTAGTACACTTAATATACATGGAGAAGAATAGAGATTACATGACTCCTACGAATCCTTCCAGCGACCAAGATATGGCAACGGAGAAGTTTCTTAAACCAGTGCTTCAGAAACCACCTGGCTATCATGAACTTCATGCGCCACCAGAAACACCAAACACATCATCATCCACGCTTCGTCGTCGACCACCTAAGCATATGATCCCACCGTCGTTTTACCCGGAGAAGAAGAAGAAGTGGAGTCGTTGCCGCGTGTTTTGCTGCTGCGTCTGCATTACCGTCGCCATCTTCATCCTTCTCCTTATCCTCACTGTCTCCGTCTTCTTCCTCTGGTACAGTCCAAGACTCCCCGTCGTACGTCTCGCCTCCTTCCGCGTCAGCAACTTCAACGTTTCCGAGGGAAAGTCCGGTGACGGTTTGTCACATTTGACGTCGACTACTTCGACGAGGCTTGACTTCAGAAACCCGAACGGGAAGCTACGTTATTATTACAGCGATGCTGACGTGGACGTGAGTGTAGGAGATGGTGATTTCGAGACGAGTTTAGGGTCAACGAAAGTCAAAGGATTCATGCAGAAACCGGGGAATCGGACGGTTGTGATAGTTCCTATTAATGTGAAGAGACAACAGGTGGATGATCCGACGGTTAAGAGGCTTCGAGCGGAGATGAAGAGTAAGAAGTTGGTGGTGAAGGTGACAGCTAAGACGAAAGTAGGATTGGCTGTGGGAAAGCGTAAGATTGCTACGGTGGGGATTAGTCTCAGATGCGGTGGCGTGAGATTACAGGCGCTTGATTCTCAGATGGCTAAATGCACCATCAAAATGCTTAAATGGTACGTACAATGATTTTAATGATTAGTGTAAATAAACTCGATTATCGTTCAACTTGGCAAATAAAATTATATTCCAATGCAGGATTAAACTGCACTCATAAGTAATGTTGATGGATATGTCATTTTCATCGACGAGGCAAAAGTTCAGCTTCACGAAGACCCACCGTATCTGTTTTTGTTTGTTCTTATTTTTTACTTAATATTGTGATTCAATATTCAACATTTTTTTGTATTTTACGATTGATTATTAATATGTATCTTAGGGGGAAAATGCATTCAAACATTCGTGTTTCAGAGCTAGTTATTGTCCATGTATTTGATTTCTTGGAATGGATATAGAGTCATGTACACTATTCGTGTTTCAGAGTTAGTGATTGTCCCTTTTCTATGATCAATCTTCGAACCGAACACAATTAGGTGTAAGTCTCAATGTATGAATAGTCTTTCTTTGATTGATTAACACATTCTGATTTAGTAACCAACACCTTTTCACTCGAAACACTTGAACTTTTGTTGGATACGAAATGTCAATAGTGTATAGTTAAATAGTGTATAGTTAAATAGTGTATAGTTAGATGGATTCCTAATAGAAACAGTAAAGCTTTTCAATAGCAGATAAAGTGACAAGAACTACTGTTAAACAGAGAACGATTCTCCAAACGAACCTACAACATCATCATATCTTTATACCATAAATTTCACTCGTCGTAGTCTTCAAGTTTATGATTTTCAAATATGTTTCCATACATAAAACACCGAGAGTAACACACATCATGAATTTTATCTTACACGATAATAATACGTAAGAAAACTACAGAAACGCAGAATTATTCAACTAATCCACGAGTTACCAATAAGAGTCATAACAATCATGAGATAACTTAATGCCAAAAGACCCAACCAGAACCTGTAAACACAAACTCCAGTTGCAAATAGGTTTGATATAGTTGGCCTCTGACTTATTTTGATTCAGAAGAAAACCCAATCTATAAGTAGGAAGAACGGAAAAATAAAAATAAAAGCTTGGCTAAAGCCCCTATAGCCTTTTATCCCTTCCACGGATGCTGAAAGGAGATTAAATAAAAGCCCCTAAATTTCGAACTTCTCTTCTGTCTCCTCGGCTACAAAAATAGAAGTGTGCTTCTCTTCTTGAAGATATCAAATGACTCAGTCCGATATCCTAAATTCCACTCCTAAAACGTCTTTCACCATCTCATATGTCACAAATGCAATTGCAATTGATGGTACAACCTATACAATCACGAAAAAGCTCTTAAGAAACAAATGTTTTAACTTATAAGAAAATGGGTTTTGTTAGATGTAATAAAACCAACCTTCACTGAGTTGGGGACTAAACCCTTGTACAATGCTCCAAAGCCTTCATGGCGAACTGTTTTCCTAAATGCATCAACCATACCGTTGTATTCAAGCGAAGCCTTGCTTCTCCCGTCGCCTGTAACAACAGAGGAAGCATCTTTCCACCCGACCATTTGCATTCTCCTTCGAATCACATCGAGTGGATAAGCAATTGTTTGACCAACTGTTCCAGCAATAGCACCACAAGAGAGTCTCGTTATAATGGTCAGCTCATTGTTCTCCACTAGTCCGAATGGGTTGTCTTTGACTAGCCAGTCCTTTAGAGACTCATAGACAGCAAAGTTCAACCCCACATATGGAACCTGCATTTATCAGAAGGGTCTTATGAAATGGATGAATCAGTAGTAGTACGTTCGACTGCTGAAAAATGAACGAGACTTACAACTCCAATCACTGATGGAAGCCAACCACGGTACAAGGCTCGTGGACCTTCCTCTCGCAGGACAGTTGACAAAGCATGGGCAATTCCTCTATATTGATAAGGGGAGTTTGCGGTCTGTCCACAGATAAATGTTTGGAGAGTTAACAAAGACGACCAATAAGGCTCTAGCAAATTACCAAGTTGGGGTACCAAAAGTTACCTGGACAGTTAGCCTTCCACGAACCATATCCATCGGGTATGTTGCAGACATGGCTATTATTCCAGCAGTTGCACCAGCTCCAAGCCGTAAAACAGGAGTGAGTTGGGCACTTTCTGCAGAAGCGGAAACAGCATAAATCCATGAGCCATAAAATCATATAAACAGGTTAACACTTAACACCATCGGTGCGAAAGGCTTGTGAAATGAGTTCAACATAGCTCAAAAGGCTATATCATGCACATATCATTCAACAGGGAAATAAGAAAGAAGCTTATGCTGAAATCAACTTACCATTTCCTGTCTGCTGACGGTACATGTACAGTATACCCCTAACAGAGAGAGAGAGAGAGAGAGCATATATTAGACAAAAATTAATTGAGTAGAATCAAGAGACCAGAGTATAAAGAGACTCTTACTTGGAAGCCTGCTCATAGCTAAAAAATTTGACAGCCGAATTTGGAACAATACGGGCACAGTTGGTGCCGTTTCCTTTGAACAGACCACGAATGCCCTCGGTTCTCCAGATATACTTCAAACCTTGGACTGTCCCACTATACTTTATGTTATGTGGATTTTGGACCTACGTATCAACAATGAAAAGGTTAACTCCCCAATCATTTACATGTTCCAAGACCAAACAAAAAAAGACCCAATCAACGAGGAGTAAAACCTGAAGCAATATCTTCATCCTTTCCAGAGGTGCAACTGCAGTTCGTGACCTAATAAAAACACAACATCTCCGTTCAGACATTAACCCAAAAAAATCAAAACGTGTGCATTGAATATAACACAAAGAGTAAAAAGACAAAAGTGTCTAACTGCTCTTTCTTTTACATATGTCAACCAAAGGACTCGACCAAATCAAGTAAAGTTTGACACTTTCTGCTCCTACACCTTTTACTAATGCTTCGGACATAAACCCGTATCTGATAATTAACTGCTTCAACAACGATTTCGAATCTTAAGTGACTGATCTACTACACTTATCAATATAAAGTTTTGATCTTTCATGAAACACATGAATAAATCCTACTCAACATTACAAAAGATCTTTCATTTCAGAGTCAGAGATTCATCAAAACGAAAAGAAAATGAAGAGAAAAGAGACAAACTCACACTCCACCAGCGACGCCACCGGCGAAGAGAGACTTGCAGATGCTGAGGACAGCATAGCTTGGAGCTTTGACTCCTTCCCTCGCCAACTTCGCTTCCTCCGCCAGATTAACGATCGTAGAAACAGCTGCTGATTCGGTTCTTTTCACATCCTCTGATGCCATCGATTGATAAATCTCTCACCACCACACCAAACAGATAAATCGCAATGCTCCACTACGATTACGATCCCCAAACAGATAAAGTTTTTCACTTTCTTCGATCTCTCGACGAAACAACTAAACCCCAACAGAAATCTCCGTAACGAGAAGAGAGATCAAAGCAGTTCTCTCGTAATGAAATCTCTACCTCCCTCTCTTTCTCTTGTCCCGGCGGCGATAATAAACGCCAAAAACACAACCTACTGATTAATCCCCCGAGCTGTGACGACGTCGTTTTAATGGCACTCTCTTCTTCTAGAAATTTACAATATCAAACCCTTGACTAACTATGTCTTATCAAATAGCCCCGTATACTTCGAAAACGATTAATAGCTCTGCATTTCAGTTATTCTGTTTTTTTATAAAAGGTTATTTTTCCCCCAATAAAGAGTGTTTGCAATACTAAATTTTAATTAGGAGATGAGTTGTTACTTTAAAAATCAGACGATGAGTTATTTTGTGATTTTTCGTAATTTGAGAGTTATATGTAGGAATGGTTAGATATAAGGACCTTCTTGCAAAGTTCTACTTTTGTTGTTTGTGGTACCAGGTGTTATCCTACGCACATCGATGAGCGCGTGAGATATACTCACCTCGTATATGCACGCCACGTGTAGATGGTGTTACTGTGTTAGTGCTTGATCTGCTCCCACTATGATCCCGTTTTGGTGACTTAAAAAAAAAGTAAGTTTCAAACCACATAAATTTTTGGGGTCATTAAAGGCGAGAATTAATTTCTTATGAATTATAAATACTTTCACACAATACATCATCATACATTCATACTCCACATACTTTAAGATTCGTTTTGTAGAAATGAGAAAAGTTATTAGTTACTTTTTATTAACATAATGTTTGGGCTTAATATGGAAAGAATAAGAAAATAAAATAAATCTGGCCAACATTTTCTTCTGTTAAGTATAACAAACAGGCCCGATTTTTTTCCCAAAGTGATATCATGTATCAGTATCAAAGTATTAAAATTACAACTGTCATCAAAACTTGTTTTTCTTTTTGGCTTTTCGTAGTTTGGAGGGGACATAGAATACCCAAAAATGGAAACATCACCCTAACTATTAGCACGCAAAAATAAATCCACATCGAGATTTTATGTTTATTATTATTGTTTTTTCGAAAAATATAAATGTTGATGTTTGTGTATATGGATGTGTATTAAAAGGTGGATCGTAGGACCACAACTTATAAAGAATCAAATACCGAAAGCCTTATAGGTTATTATTCTATGTGATAAGTCTTCAGATCACACATCAAAAAAGTTCACCAGCTGATGCCCACTGCTTTTTATTGTCCAGTTAATATAAACATTTGTTATCATCACTTGCTTTTATTATCTTATGTTTTGCTAAGCCCATATAGTGGGCCTGTTATGTACCCAAACAAATAGGGCCGTTTTAGATAAAAGAATTCCGGGCCAGTCTTTAGCCCGAAACAGCTCGTATTTTGGAGAATCTTGTCCATTTACTCATTTTTTCTTATTCATGTAATAATAATTATTATTCTTAACCCCAAAAATTACTTGTCATTGGTCAACGTTTAAATCTACCAAATTGCATATTAACATCTCCGGATTTGTCCAATCGTACAGATATGTGTGTATAATACACTATATATAATTATATATAGAAAATATATATATGGCAAGTGGACTTTGATCATAAATGATCGTACAGGACATGAAGACTATATACAGCTGTAGCCTTTATCACGACAAAAATAGTCAGAAGGCGACTTACAATAGAGTGAACCTTTTTAATTAAAATCAAACGCTTGCAAGTATCATAAGTCTTTGCAAGTCTTATGAAGACATAGGATTCAGGTTGTTGACAAAACAAATCTGAAAAAGGTTGCATTCAGCTTGTTTTGTTTGTGACTTATAGTATAAAACATTAACGCGCGAGCAAAGTTGTGAATTTTTAATAAAGAAAAAGTAGAAGTTTTGAGAGCACGTCTTGCAAACATGGAAGCATTAACTTGACATATTATATAATTTGCTGAAAAAAGTTGCTAGTTTGTTTCGTACAATCACACTCACAAAAGTACGTGAAAATTCTGTGGACAAAGAAAATAATTACGTGATGATTCTAAGTTTACTTTTTTTAATTATCTTGTCTTATTGTCAGAACTGAACAACCCAGACATTAGAAAATGATGTTAAAATTGGTAGACTCTGCGATGATGTATGCTTATGTTCTGATCAACACACATAAACAGAACTTGGATCATTTTGTTCCTACTAACTGAATCTTCTTTGTAGTTAACGTTTTTGGAAATTTGCGATAAAGTGGAAAAGATGTATTTATTTACTTGTCGGTAAACAGTCATAGTCATGGTTCTATATTTTGTACAGTATTAAAAAAAGAAAAACAAATTAAATTATCTGGTCGTCGTCTCCTTATCCCCTGGGTCAACGAGACTCAGTCCTCTCTCTCAGCGTTCATTCGGATTCTAGTCACGCGCTTACGTACGAACGCGCCTTAAAGTACTCTCCTCAAAACAATTACTAAAAGAGATATCTAAATCAAAACTATCCAAGTCTGATTTTTGCTTCCATCATCAATTCCCTTTTTTTTTTTATTGTTTTACTCTTTTTTCCCTTTAGATTCCCGGGAAAACAGAGCGAAAATGCAAGAAAAGTAAGCATTTTTTTGATTTGTCATTATTTTCCTTAAAATCATTTTCCAGCTCAAGTTTGGTGGTAAGTAAGCAGACATTTAATCCCCAATAAAAACGATTCATACTTCGAGAAGAACACACTTTTGACTTTGGTTTCTTGTCTGAATTTTTCAACCACAACAAAAGAAAACCCCCTTTAGAAGTAAATTATCAAAAGCTCTCGTTTTTATTGATGGAAATCATCAGAATCCGTCTGCTCACCTAACTCAACAACGACTTCACGCCATTCTTCAAAGGTTCGTTTGATTCTCTCAATCATGCCCATCATTGAAAAGTTTCAATTTTTCAAATCTTTTATCTGTTCTTGGCTAATTCGATCTGAGAAACATGTTGCTGGGTTCTTTGAATTGCAGTTGAAAAACGAAGCAAAACCCTAGAAAAAAGGAACAGACTTTATTTGAAGCTGATGAGGTCACGAGATGATGCATACGAAGCAGATGGTAGATCAGATGCTGATTCTTCTAGAAGCGAAGAAGAAACTGTTGGTCTCAAGGACAAACGTTCAACGAACTCCTTACATGGGTCTCAAAGATCTGGAAAAAGCTCGAGAAATGATGGTGACCCTAATTACGGATCAGACTCTTCGTCTAAGAACACAAGCACCAACCCAATTGAGTATACAGAACAAGAACGAGCTGAGCTTCTTAGAAGGTTAGACTCAATCAAAGATCATCTCCTTCGTGGTGGTGGTGGTGGTAATGTGGTTAATAAACCAAAAGAAACAGATGAGAATCAGCAGCCATTCCTCAGACCAGTCCATCTCCATGGTCCTAGTCCTGGACCTTCTTATTACCAACAACATCCTCCTTATCCAGAGCCATTTCCTTACCCTGGACAAGTTCATGGAATGTACCCTCAAGATCCTTATAGAAGACCACCTCCTATTCCAAACTGGTACCCTCCTGGTCACTACCCTAATCAGATGACTCGTCCATATCCTGGAGGTCAGTACGTTGAGATTGGTGCTGATATAGTTGAGCCACATTCGTACTATCCAGCTACACCTAGTAGGTACGGTGATATGCCTCCTTATAGTCCTGTTTCTTCTCACCATCGTGGCGGTGAGAGACTCACAACACCTTACAGTCCACCTGTTAACAACTACAATCACAGTCCGAGTTTTCCTTCTTCCATTAGCTCTCCAGGTCCTCGAGGCGGTTACGCGAGGTGGCCGAGTGATCTTGATTCCGAGATGGGTGGTGCTTTTGCTCGTGGGTATGTTAAGAAAGCTGTTTCGGATAGCGATGCTCGTCGTTGCCATCCTCTTGCTGGTGGTGCTCCTTTTATAGCGTGTCATAATTGCTTTGAGCTGCTTTACTTGCCTAAGAAGAAGCTTTTGGCTCAGGAGAGACAACACAAGCTGCAATGTGGTGCTTGTTCTGAAGTTATTAGTTTCACAATCGTAGATAAAAAAATGGTTTTCTCTTCTGCTGGTAATGAGGGAACAACAGACTCAGTCTCTCTAGAGGTTGAAGATAGAAGCACAACGACCAACACAGTGGTGGTTGAGGAACAATCTTCTGTTGATTTCAACAACTCAGGCAACGATTTTCCGCGTAAGGATGAAGAAGAAGAAGAAGAAGAAGAACCAATAAGGAATCATCAGGACACTACCAAAAGCATCAGGTCTGAATCTCAACACTCAGATGATGATGAAAGTTCGAGCATTTCTAGTGAACAACAACAGAAAGAGGTCAAGTCTGTTCGTCGACGAGCTAAAGGCTCAAAAGCTCAAGAACCTGCTGCTCCCGAGAGCGCCAGTCTCCTCGAACTGTTTGAGTATTCTAATGTGAACCGAGCTGCACTCGCTTACGGAATGGCAGAGTTAGGTTATAACAAGCCGGATAAGCAAGAGTTTTTCATGAAACATGACTCGATAAAGCCGGAATCAGTAGCTACAGAGACAGAAGTTTCTTACAACGGATACTCTAACACCGAGATCTCTGAAGATTCAAGGTACTCAAACGGAAGAGAAGACAACAACAGACCAAGAAGCCGAAAAGGTAGCGAGTCTGGTTCCACGGAGGTCACAACGAGGTCCTCTACTGATCGGAACGAAGATCAAGGGAAGTCATTAGAAGTTTGGGTTAATGGACATCTTATACCGGAAGATCTAGTTAGCAGTGCTGAGAAACTAGCTGGACCAATACAAGCTGGAAAGTATTGGTAATGCCATGAACTTCAACCTTCACTATATGTCTTCTCTTGTTTTGTTTGTTTCCTTGTTCGTTTCTCTAATTTATTGTCCATGATTCAGGTATGACTACCGAGCTGGCTTCTGGGGGGTAATGGGCAAACCGTGTCTCGGTATAATACCTGTAAGTGTCTGCACATTCTTCTTTCAAATTGGTAGTTGAAACAACATCATCAAATTGATGAACTACTTGTTGTTGTTGCAGCCATTTATTGAGGAGTTTAGCCATCCGATGCCGGATAGCTGCGCTGCAGGAAACACAGAAGTGTATGTGAATGGAAGAGAGCTTCACAAGAGAGACTTCAGCTTACTCGTGGGTCGTGGTCTTCCTCGTGACAAAAACCGTTCTTACATCCTTGATATATCAGGAAGAATCCTTGATGGAGATTCAGGGGAAGAACTTAACAGCCTTGGCAAATTAGCCCCAACGTAAGCAAATTACAGACCAATACAGTCTTTTTTTAAGTTTGAAGTTTTGGAGTTCATAACACAGTTAGGTTCTGAGATTTTTGTTGAAATGTTTAATAACTTGCTATACAGGATTGAAAAGGTTAAGCATGGATTTGGTATGAGAGTTCCAAGATCATTAGCTTCATGAAAGCTCCCACAAGTAACAACAACACAACTAAATGGTTCTGTCTCTGCCTCTGGTTTCAATCTTCATATTATTGATTTGTTTTTTTTTTTAAATGTAAAGTGTGCTTCTTTTTTTACCATGACGTGGGTTAGAGAATTTTTTACTTATATTTTTTACATGGGATGTACGGTACCATAACCGGTTGGGTTGTTAAGGTTGTAAACGAACCGGGTTATGTCGGTATAAGGTTTGTAATATTTCTTATTCCTCTTTTTCGCGTTCAAAGCAGACCAAACCGGTTTGTGATTTTTGGTCGAAATTGGTTATAGATTTTGTGGAATGAAGTTGTTTGCCTACTGACTTTATATTGTTATTAATCGTCGACAGGAACACAGACCTCAAGCAAAAGCATATATCGAACTGTGTGACTAATTGTGGTTCTGGTTAAGTGTTTGCTGTATCCATCACGAAATCAGTCAAAAAAACCATAAACATGTTGCATAATTAATTTGGATAATATAGCAGTACACTCTTGGTCTTGCATGGCAGTACACTCTCGGCTCATGTGAGCAGCTCAATGAACTACTCTTGGTCTTGCAGACAGTAAGTAAACGGTTTCTTTGGGTCATACGGTGTCCGAATGGGGCAGCTCTTCGTAATTCGATTCATATAGCCAAACTGATCCATTAACATTTTTACCACCCAAGTTTTTAGCTCGTACAAAAGTTAAGAGGTTTTGTGATCCATTCTTGGGCTCCACAAGCCCAAATATTAGCCCATTCACCCACCGGAGGACTTTATACTTACTGTGGATGGAATTCGACTATGGAAAGTATATTCCACTTATAGCATGGCTATTATACGCAGAGCAAAAGATGAATGTAATTTTGTTAGCGCCTTAGTGGAAGATATCCACGTAGCGCTTAGGGCGCATGCAAGGGACGTGAGAGAAGGAGTTAATGGAACGTGAAGAAGGTAGATAATTGATGGAATGTGGTAAAGGTAAAAGAGTGAGGAATAAGATGAAGAAGATGAAGGATGATGATGGGTCATTCGACGAAGGCCCTTACCCAACTCGTCTCGTCTTGTGATCTAAAAATTTGGAAAGCCCACCAAAGAGAGTTATATTCATGGTTTTTTTTTTTCCGTGCGCAGTGGTTTTGTTAGTAGACATAGACCATATTTTGAACTACATTTGAACTCATGATGGATTGCTCGGTGGCGGTACCACTAATATATTTCAAAAAAATAAAATATTAATTAGAGATAATAAAATGTATAATTCGGGTGAGATATTAATTTTGTACCCAATCTGAATCCTATAAAATGTTTTTACATCTAGTTTTTATAACTATTAATATAAAAATATCTCTAAAATTAAACACTGCCTCTTAGGCCTATAGGCTAGTTTTGCACGTTTATGTATTAGGTCCGGCTACATGACAATTGACAACATATTGTAGACCCAAGAGGCTAAAATCGATATCGAACAAGATAGAGAAACTGTTTTTGACGGGCCTCGTCGTCCGTTCGATTATTTTACATGTACTAATATTTATTACAAAAACAGAAAAGAACAAAAAACGATAACAAACAAGAGACCTAACAAACAAACTAAGGACGAGCACGAGAAAAACAGGGGAGAAAAAATGAGCTGCTGTCTAAAAGTATCATATATCACACTAAAATCGAAGCTACCGTTTTAAAATCAGTACAAATATTTAACCAGATTACATTTTTTAAACAAAGGTTTCCAATTAAAATGGAAGAGAAAGAAACAATTTACATGAATCACTCTTTAAAAGGTTAAACATAATATTTAAAACAATTATTCAAGCTAACTAAACAAATAATAGTCTCAAAATTCCCACATACACAAAAACTCATTGATTCCCAAGATATCAAAATGTGTATGTGTTTGCTTGCTAAGCTCCAAATTTCATGAAAAGGTTGATATTGTTGTAACGAAGGGCAGGTGGAGATACAACCAAATATGAGATAAAGGGCGTGAGGACCAAAATCAATGCATGTGCTTCACATAAACAATTTTTATAAAAAAATCTCTTCTTATTCATAAAATTCGAATAAACAAACAAAAAGGACAAGAGTACCATGCATTTAAAATCTAAAAAAATATTTATTTAGACATTCTCGAATCTCCTCTAATCATATTTTAACTTACAAAATTTGACAGGACAATATGTTTATTGCAAAACAATGGCGATTAAGGACGGTTAAAATAAAATAATGGGTTGATTTAGATAGGTAGCATGAGCTAAAATAAAGTGACTATGATGGTCCAATAGTAAATAAGTCTAGTATTTTAGCAAAAATCTGTGCGAATATTTATGACGTGTACTGTAAGAATTGAATGAAAAGCAAAAAGGTGAAATAATCTCCATCGTCTTTTGACCACAAAGATCATCTCTCTCTCTCTCTCTCGCGTGGAGGCTAAATAATGGAAAAGAGTAAATATAAAAAGCATCTCTTCAACCAATACGTTCACCAACCCAACAAGCGAGAGAAGAAGACAGAGAGTATTACTCATATGGAACAGCAATTAACATTGTTGCTGTTGCCTAACAGCCCAAAACGCGCGAACAATGACGAACAAACCCTAGACGCTTCTTCTTCTGCACTTCCCGCCACTCGAAGCCACCGAACCTTCCTCAAATTCTTCGTCTACTTCTTCCTCGTCGCTCTCGCTTACTACTTCATCATCTCCACTTTCACCGTCTCTCCACTTTCCCCACCGGGATCTTCTTCCGTCAACGGTAATCATTTTCTCCGATTTCAAGAACTCATTTTTTTTCTGAAGAAGCCAATTCAAGAACGTGGGAATAATTAGGGTTTCCTTTTTTGGGTGTTTTGTTTAATTATGGAAACAATTTTTTCGACAGTTTCATCAGCAAAGTGTGATCTTTTCAGTGGAGATTGGATACCGGATCCATCAGGTCCTCGGTACACCAATCTCTCGTGTCATCACATTCAAGATTTTCAGAACTGTCTCTTGAATGGACGTCCAGATGTGAACTATCTCTTTTGGAGATGGAAACCACGTGGCTGTGATCTCCCTAAGTTCAGTGCATCGCAGTTTCTTGAGTCAGTGAGGAACAAATGGTGGGCTTTCATCGGAGATTCCATCGCTCGTAACCATGTTCAGTCTCTTATCTGCATTCTCTCTCAGGTACTCTTAATTTAGTAGAAAAAAAGCTTTTCTTTTTTTGTTTCCTTAGACTGCAAGAAACTGAGGACTTACGTGGTTTACCGCTTTAGGTAGAAGAAGTGGTGGAGATTTACCACGATAAGGAGTTTAGATCCAAGATTTGGAGATTCCCTTCTCACAACTTCACACTCTCAGTCGTTTGGTCTCCTTTCCTTATCAAATCCGAAACACTTGACAGCTCTGATATCCACCTTTACCTAGACCAGCTCGACCACAAATGGACCGGCCAATACTCTAACTTCGATTACGTTGTTATCTCCGGAGGCAAATGGTTCCTCAAAACAACGATATTCCATGAAAACAACACAATCACAGGCTGCCATTACTGCCAAGGCAGGAACAACCTGACCGATTTCGGATACGATTACTCCTACCGCAAGACACTCAAGCTACTTCGGAGCTTCATCCTTAACTCAACGCACAAACCGCTGGTTCTGTTCCGAACCACAACGCCTGACCATTTCGAAAACGGAGAGTGGAACACTGGTGGGTATTGCAACAGGACGATGCCGTTCAAAAAAGCCGAGGCGAAGTTGAAAACCGTTGATGATGTGATGCGTGATGTTGAGCTTGAGGTGTTTCAAAATCTCGGGAAAGGTTTCGGTTTAGGTTCCACCAACTTTAGACTATTAGACACTACCGCTATGTCTCTTCTACGTCCTGACGGGCATCCAGGACCGTACAGGCATCCGAATCCTTTTGCTGGAGTGAAGGATAAGAGTACTGTTCAGAATGATTGTCTGCATTGGTGCTTACCCGGTCCAATTGATTCATGGAATGATATTATGGTGGAAACCATACTTAACCCGGAACAATATAGATGAAGGGACCAAATGTCGAAGACAGCCTCTGCGTCACTGGAGTACTTAGTAGATGTACCACGATGTTGTGTGTAGTAAGTTCCGGTTTATAGCCCATTCCCACTTGTTCGTGTATATGATAATGCTCCATGTATATCTTCAATTTTGTAATGGTCCTAAAAGAATAATAATCAATCGGTGTGAGACAGCAATGTTATACATTACATAATTCTGCAGAAAGGCCAATAACGTTTAGTGCGGTTGGACTCAGGAAGAGTTTTAAATTTTAAAACCCAAGAAATTGGTTTTTTCAAAGCAACCTATTGGGCCTTTTAAAGGTCAAAGAAATTAAGACGATCTACTTTTGATGTTGTCATGCCGAGTTATGGGCCTTCCAAAGGTCTAAGAAATTAAGGCTATTGGCAATACCAAAACACCGTGCCGTTCTACGGCATCAGCCGACGCTGTCTTGCCGTTCTTAGGTAGCTAGTATTGGGATCCTTCGTCGTCAGTCGTCACGAATGACATATGCCATACGACAAACATTCGGTTCTTTCAGCATCTTTTGGAAGATATCTGAACAAATAATGTATAATTTAATATGTTTGTTTATTCGGTTCCTAAAACAATTGCTAATAGATTTATCTGGTAGCTATAACAACTTGAATGATTTACAAACTTATCATATAACTCGCGCAAATAAACATATACGAAATATCGTATTATATGTATTTATGAAATTAGAATAACATATCTGTTTAAAAGTTGTATTGATACGACAGCTACATAGACTTGGTTTTTCTATATTATACTCGTTCAAAGTTTCAAACCTAAGTTACATCAAATCATAAACGGATTTTCTCGAAGCAAGATGTTTGTTAAGCGGGAAACCAAAGGTTTAGAAGCTTGGAAACAACATGTATTTTAAGAAAAATATAAGAAAATGTCAAATTCAAGTTTCCAATCATTTAAAAAAAAAAAAAAACTCAATTAGTTTCCAACCATTAATGGTCACTCTTCTTTATGTGATTATAATTTAGCTTGGCAAATAGCAGTCATATTCATTCTAACTTGTTGATGCACAGGTCGAATTGACAAATGAGTAAATAAATTTACAATATATTAAATATCATCGTCCAGAATAAAATATTTTGTAGGCTTTTGAGTTGATTCCCAGTTCCCACTGCTCTCACCTTTTTACACTCAAACATATGTGTAAGACTAATCTATCGATGAATGATTATAAGCCTTTTTATCGTCGCCATGATGTCCCAACATATTTGAAGATGTGGGTTTTTAATTTGTATAAGAAAAAATGTTTGATAAAGAGGAGAAATTGCTACAGAAGAAAAAAAAGAATAACGAAAAAAAGGAGCGAAGGAAAAGTAACTAACTAAAATATCCTCGTGGGGAAAAAAATAGGAAGATATACAAAAATCATTGCAGAAGCATTACGTTTGCATGTCATCACATCTCTCACACGTGTGCCCCAAGACATTTCACACGCACACTCATTTTGACCCACAATCACAAACGAAAAGGCTGGTCCTCACTTATTTTTTTCAACAAATTTCCACAAGCCCCTTTCCAATAATTGAACAGATAATATTATATCATTATGAATTTTGAGTTACGTATCGAATCAAAATCAATCCCATTTTGATACATCACTCTGCAATGAAAAAATGCCATAATTAACTAAGAAAGACATAAATACACACGAAAGATTACAATTTGTGAATTCTCTTTTTTTCTTAAAAATAATTAATCAAATAGAA
>KE154487.1:318633-353713 GCA_000411075.1 Sisymbrium irio | reverse complement strand
AAAAAAAAAAAATATATATATATATACACGACAAAATCTAATTTCCCCTTGTTTAAAATGATACACACACGAACTCTCTATATAAAGCCATTACTCAATACCTAATCAATTACAAAAAAGAAAAAAAAGTAAAACAAATCACAAAAAAACTTTCAAGAAAGAAAGAAAAAGTTTGCATCAATGGAGGAATCAAAAGCGGCTCACGTTGCGATCATTCCGAGTCCAGGAATGGGTCACCTCATCCCACTCGTCCAGTTCGCTAAACGTCTCGTTCAACGTCACGGTTTCTCCATAACCTTTGTCGTCCTCGGTGAAGGTCCACCGTCAAAATCTCAAAGAACCGTCCTAGACTCTCTCCCTTCTTCAATCTCCTCCGTCTTTCTCCCTCCCGCTGACCTCACCGACCTCCCTCCCACCACTCGCATCGAAACTCGGATCTCCCTCACCGTGACTCGCTCCAACCCGGAGCTCCGTAAAGTCTTTGAGTCGTTCAAGGCGGAAGGTCGTTTGCCAACGGTGCTCTTCTGCGACCTTTTCGGTACGGACGCATTTGACGTAGCCGTTGAGTTCCACGTGTCGCCGTATATTTTCTTCCCATCAACGGCCAACGTCTTGTCGTTTTTTCTCCATTTTCCTAAACTCCACGAAACGATGTCGTGTGAGTTTAGTGAATTGACCGAACCGGTTAAGCTTCCCGGATGTGTACCGTTCTCTGGAAAAGATGTTCTTGACCCGGCTAAAGATCAGAAAGATGACGCGTACAAGTGGCTTCTCCATAACACCAAGAGGTACAAAGAAGCCGAAGGGATTCTTGTGAATTCCTTTCTCGAGCTGGAGCCAAATGCTTTGAAGGCCTTGCAAGAACCGGGTCTTGACAAACCACCGGTTTATCCAATTGGACCGTTGGTTAATATCGGTCAGGCGCAAGAGAGTAGTAACGAAGTCCAAGAGTCCGAATGTTTGAAGTGGTTGGATAAACAACCGCTCGGTTCGGTTTTGTATGTTTCATTTGGGAGTGGTGGTGTACTCACGCTTGAGCAGCTCAATGAGCTTGCTCTTGGTCTTGCAGACAGCGAGCAGCGGTTTCTTTGGGTCATACGGAGTCCGAGTCAAATTGCTGATGCTTCGTTTTTCAACTCGCATAGCGAAACCGACCCATTGACATTTCTACCACCAGGTTTCTTAGAGAGGACTAAAGGCAGAGGCTTTATGATTCCTTCATGGGCTCCACAAGCCCAAATTTTAGCTCATCCATCCACTGGAGGGTTTTTGACTCATTGTGGATGGAATTCAACTCTAGAAAGCATAGTGAGCGGTGTTCCACTCATTGCATGGCCATTATACGCTGAGCAGAAGATGAATGCGGTTTTGTTGGCTGAAGATGTTCGTGTCGCGATTAGGGCTCGTGCGGGGGATGATGGGATTGTGAGAAGAGAAGAGGTATGTAGAGTGGTTAAAGGATTAATGGAAGGTGAAGAAGGGAAAGGTGTGAGGAATAAGATGAAGGAAATGAAGGAAGGAGCTAGTAGGGTGCTGAGTGATGATGGGTCTTCTACAAAGGCACTTAGTCTTGTGGCATTAAAGTGGAAAGACCACCAAAAAGGGTTAGAGCAAAATGGCAAGCACTGAATATTTTATGTATGTGTCGAATATGATGATGATATGTACGTATAATCAAGTGATGTGATATGTGCAATTGTGTTTTAAGTTTGAATGTTACACTTTTCTTTGTTGCGTTTGTAACTTTTTTTTTTTTTTTTGTAAATTATGTTGGCTTTTGATTAATTGGTAACTGAGTTTTAGATGCAGCATGGTGCAATCAAGATCCGCTTATTGGTGGAGTTAATATTTTCTTCGTTTTAAAGTAGTTGATGTTTTAGGAATTGTTGTTTGTTTTAAGTTGTATGCAAGATCTTTTCAACACTCAATGCAAAATTTATGAATTTTATAGTTTATGATCATAAATGTGTTATGTAATAATTGTATATTTTATCATTAATTGAATTGTGTTTAACTAAGTAAATTAAATAATTATATTCTTGATTAGAAAAAGTAAATACGTCCTCAATGCTTTCTTCTTAATCTGCATGCAAAAACCTTAAAATCTCATATTTTAAAATTGAAAGAATGGTATTTAAAAATATATATAAATCATTTAAATTTTTTATTTTTTGAGTAAAAAATCATTTAAATTTGGACTTTGTGGGAGTCCATTTAGTTAAATATGTAGTACGCGTTTTGGTTGAAATGTAAAGTGAATGGTTAAGTGATGATAAAATGAAGTGGGTGCCTTTTGACAAATGGTTTGAAGTGGTTTCTTTAGATACTCAGTAAATAGCGCTCGTAAAATATTGGTATAAAGTCTATTATAGCTTATTAATAGCCCGTTTGTTTCGGTTGTAAACGCTTGTTTGAATCTCGACACTCATCATAGATCAGTCTTATTAATTGCCCGTTTGTTTCGGTTGTAAACACTTGTTTGAATCTCGACACTCATCATAGATCAGTCTAGTATCGATTTCAACCATTCGTTTGCGTATTAATTGAAAACGTGTTGAGTGGTAACCGACGAAAATCAATAAGAGATGAAAAAAGCTTCGAAATGGACAAAGAAGAAAATAAATGTGTGTGGAGTAGGTGAAATAGCGTTTAAACGACAAAAAACAAACAGAAGTGGGACCTGAAGACAGCATGTCGTTTTATGACTTGTAAAACGACGTCCACTTTTAATTTTGAAGTAGGTGGTTTCCGCATTTTCCAACGTGTCAAGCGTTTTTAGCTGTGTTGGAAATACACATTTCTACAACTTTCCTTCTAGAATGAATAAGTAATACAACTTTCCCAAACAGTCCATCTTATTGGTACTGTAAATTACTTCCTCACTGTTATCAGCATACCTCTTTGACCGATTCATATTTGTATCAACTTTATTTAATAGAGAATGTATAAGTAATACAACTTTCCCAAACAGTCCATGATCCATCTTATTGGTACTCTAAATTACTTCCTCACTGTTATCAGCATACCTCTTTGACCGATTCATATTTCTACTGTATCAACTTTCTTTAATAGCAAAATTTTAAAATTGGGCCTTACCAAACACTCTCGGCCTTATTTGCTAGAAGAAGTCCAATTTTGTTTTCATCACTTAGAAAGGCCCAAATATTCTTAAAAGGCCAGAGTATTCTTAGTCCAAAATAAATGGTTTTTACTTTTTAGGATTATTGCTAAATTATCTTAAGAAAATTACAAAGAAGGTAAACTAAAAGATCAATCACTGAAATTTCAGAGATAATTTAGTTATTCTTCATGACCCAGAACCTCTCGATTTCTTCTGCAGTTCTTCCTGGGATCCTTCCAGCTATCAACTCCCATCTTTCAAACAAACACAGGAGAGAAAAACACACATGAAGCTTTTTCTAATATATGTTTGATAAACTTTTATTTTCTACAAAATATAATTACGTAGAGATTGTAGCCGTTGATAAGTAATAACTAATTCATTAGGTTAAAGAATCAAACCTGTCACCGACAAGCTTATGCATTCAACAGACCAAATCTTCTTCCTCTTGATTCATGTTCACAGCTTCCCACTCAAGACTACTCACTTCTGTTCCACGTCAGCATAAGAACTTCACGTTCCTCGAAATATTAAAACGTCTATTCAGCATGGAAAAGTTCAAACGATGTTTTCAGCTTACCTTCAGACGAAGAAGACGAAACAATGGGGTTCGTCTTGGTTTGCTTCGTCCTGAGATGTTTATCCATATGAAACGAGTAACGACCCGTGTTGACACTATGGATGTGAGCAGAAAGAAGGAGAAATACAGGGCAGAATAGAGAGAGAGTGGTCGTTTTTGTTTGTTTGTTTGAGGAAGCTACCCACCATTCCTTTCTATTTATAGCAATCGAAATAACGTGTGGTCAGTTTCTATGTTAAGGAATCTTGATTAATCTACTAATTTGGTTTTGATTTCATCCCTTGATTAAAAATCATCATTCTTAGTATCTTGCAATCAGTAAAATCACATGTACCCGTGACTTCATTTACTCGGGTTGTGATTCTTTGGAACATAAGTTTAATAAACAAATTGATTCCTGCCGTTATTTAATTATCAAGATCATTACTAATAATCAACGACTGTTATTATACTCCTCCATTTTATAAGTAAATGCTTTAAATTTCACATAATGTCGTCTTGAATTTCCGAAGTAGAATTTTAAGTGAGCTAAACATTAACTGCTATCAGTTCTGCTTGCTATAACAAAGATATCAAAGAAAAAATAGATAATAGTACATACTTTTATTTTGTATGTCATAATTATCAAGAAAACGATATTCATCTCGAAACACGTTTGTTTTAAATTATTAGTAAAAAGTTATTGCTCAACTAAAAAAATTGCATAAATGAAAGGAAAATTTTAAAAAGAAATTAAAGAACCAAAATTGAACCTCAAAATAGACCTTTCAATCTTGTACGGAAGCTTATCATCTCGTAACAATACAGTTACGCATAGTCATGTCAAATGTCAATGATACCAGTACAAATTTACTCAATATATATATATACATATACCAGTACAAATTTACTCAATATATATATATATATATATATGGTAAATAATCTGGTTATATCTCATGTGATAAATGTAAATTAACTCACTTTGTCGGAATCCAATACGACCTTTTGTGAAGTTGTGATATCATTCATGCATACTGGCGTATTAAAAAAAAAAGTTGCATTGACTGAAAGAAAAAATAAAACTAAACAAGACTCTAACGCATCCCAACTGACAACTGTTCTTTGGAAACCAAAATAGAAAAACGTTACATTTAAAATAATGCAACGCTAGAGTTAGTATCATTCAAGTGTAGGGAATATAACCACATCTAGTAAATTATTATTACTATCACACAAAAGCATACTACTACTACTTTTTTGTTCCTCCTCCCATAATTTAAATTCGGAATTTATTGAGAATATATTGTCAGCACTTGAAAAAGTTAAGTTGAAAGTTAGCTACGGAGGACATTAAATAACTTTTCCCGTGGGGATATTCTCCTTTATTCCCCTTCGTGTACTCATAAAATATACGTATGTTAGCTAGAGCCTAGAGTATAGCCTCTATAGGCCATTCTTATAAGTACTACTAGTAAATAGTGTTGAGAAAACCGAACCAATAAAGCAGTTGTAACGAACAAACGACACGTAGCTTCTTGTTAGGACCAATTTTCTTTTTTTTTTTGGTTGTCTCTAAAGCCTATTTAGGACCATTTTTACATGATTCACGACGAAATTTCAAAGCCAATATAATGTTTTGGACTGACATTCATTTACTTGTTGTGATCGGACCTGTCTCAATCATTAGAGATACATGATCGGGTTTGGATTGGCAGTAAAAATGGTAATGTAGTTATGTTTAACAATCTTAACAATTGTGCTATAAATGATGATTAATTAAACTAATTTTTATACCCAAAAAAAAAATTAATGATAAAGCCAATTAAGTGACACTGACGCATACAATTTCAACGAATATCACTATCCACTATGCTCAGTATAATCAACCACGTGATGTAATTTAATTGGTTGATTGATTCACTAAGCGAACTATTTAATTAATTAAACATGCACTTTTTTTTTTCGGCTAAATTTACTTTTATTAAACGTTATCGTGAGCTACAAATCCCTGACATCAGTTTGTTAATCAGTGAAAACTAAACACCTATCAGATGCCGAATAACTAAGGTCAACGAGTTATATAAAAAACATTGATTCCGAATACAGGTTTATGCTTAAGTATATGTCAAACTTTTCACAGCCTTTCAAATCTTTCCTAGAAGGAATGAATCCATCTCAAGAGACCGGGCCTAATAATGGACCGGGCCTTACTCTATCGTCACAGTTTAGCGCAAAATCATAGATTTGACTTTACCTAAGGTCAACGATTATTTGAACGTTGCAACTCTTTAAGAGCACAACATCAATCAATGGCTGTATAAAGGGGGAACCAACAGAGTACACTTATCTCAGATTCGACAGAAGGTAGTGTCTAAAGTCTCGAAGAAAAAAACAAAACAGACAAAAGAAAGTTTACAAAGATTCGATCAATATAGCTCATCTGTTTGCAGGAGGAAAGGCTGCTTCATTAAGGGTATTTCAGGGCTGAGATGGTGTTGGAGATGTCGGAGGCTTCAAGTCAGGGTACTGCAGAATAGTGAAGAAGAAGACAGACATCAGATTACTTAAACTCATGTAAGAACTAGTGAAACCAAAAAGGATAGTTCTTTCTCTGATAGAATGGATTTTGTCTAAATATAAACCGCTTATAAAGTTTCTTCCTTTTCCACCAAAAAGAGCGTATTTGTGTTTAGATTATGTAAAGAGAAGTTTGAGGAGAAAGTAGAAACATTACCGATGCATATGGAGAGAGAGGTCTCGAATAAGATTTTGGTTTGTCTTCTGTTTTGGCCGGTTCAGTGATTACTTGTGCAGTGGTGGCTTCAGTCGCTGGCTCTGTGGTTACCTGTGCAGTGGCGGTTTCGGTCGCTGGCTCAGAGGTTGCTTGTGCAGCTGCGGCTTCGATAGCTGGCTCTGAGTTTACTTGTGCAGCTGCGGCTTTGGTTGCTGGCTCTACCACTGGCTCAGGTACTGGTTTCTCGACGGTGGTGGTTGTAGCTGCTTCTGCTGCCACTGCTGGAGGTGGGGGAAGAGCTTTGCTGCTAGTTGATTGAGGAAGAAGAGCCTTTCCTATGTCCTGTGTTAATTCAATGTTGGATTATCTATAGAAAAGGTTTCATGACTAATGGAGATATCTAATGGAGATATCTAAATTCGTTACCTTTAATTCATCAACAAGTTCTTTAGGGGCAACCTTTGTGTTTAGGAACTCATCTACTTGTTTTAGGGTTTGCTTTCGGTCCTGAAGACGATATATAGAAAGAACCATCAACACATTACCACTTCCAAGATATAGAGTTAAAACCGAATCAAGAAGGAGAAAGAAGAGATGTCAAGAACTTACCTCAGCAAATAGAAGTTTCTTGCCTGCAAGCTGAACAAGTGCAGCTGAACCTAGTAGTTGGAGTATGGTTTCAATCTGTTGGGATGATTGATAGAGATAGGATTTAATACCGGCATCTAATGGAGACGAGAAGATAAAGAAACAGCGATGAAATTGAGAAACCGACCTCTGAAAATGCTAAAACACTTAATCCAGCAGCAGCAGCTACTCCAACAGCAACAGAGACACCATCAGAACTCTCCTGCATGTTTATGTTTCTCCCTTTTTCAATCATATCTCAAAGTTTATAATGGAACATTTTAATGAATGCAAAATCGTATACTCACGCCAAATACACCGCTGATACTATCGGTCAAACTGCTCAAATCAAGACCGAGACTCTTCTTTGGCTCTATCCAAGGCAATCCGCTATTCTGCAATCCAAAAAAAAAGTATCACAATCCTGAATAATTGAGTTGAAAGCAAACATTGTGGAATGAGAGGGAGAGAGACACACACCACCCAGCCTCTAGGTCCCTCTGCACCATCTTTAATAGCGTATGCAGATTTGAATCCATTAAGGGCCACCAATTCAGCAACAAGCTCGGAGTTTCCATCAAACCTAGCTTTCCATCCAAACAATTCAGACTGTATTAAACTACCGGCAATAAAAACATGCTTCTCAGTTTCTCTGCAACTGAACATTGTATCAGTTGTACAATAACACTTATGTTTACCACTCACTATTCAAGTTTGAGTGAAGTAATTATAAGAAGCTAAAATTATGCAATGTAGCTATAAGCCTGTCAATATTTGTAACTTTCATCCAAAACAAGAGAGAAACTTTTAGATTCCGAGAGCCTTACTTGTCCAGAATGAACAACGTGGTGTTCTCAGGATCTTTAAACTTTAAGGAAAGCTTCTTCAAGAAACCAGGCTTGTCTTCTCCGTTATAAACAGCCGAAACCGTTTTTTTACCTAAACCCTTAATATTAGGACTGCCCACTTGTCTGACATCAGCAGCGGCTCTTATGTCAAGCAACTGAGCATTTTCATCAGTACCCAACTTGGTATAAGCATTCTTAGCAGACTCAACCCCAAAAGATTTGGGCTTTTTGTTCAGAACCTGAGACAGAACAAATGGAACAGCAAATGCAGCAACTCCACCGGCAATAACAAGAGGATTGTCAGTGACGAAACTTGATATCCCATCGATCAAGCCGTCTGAATCAAAAGATGAAGGTGCGGTCGTAGATTGTTGCAGAGCTTCCTCGTACGTCAGGGATTTAGCAGGAGCTGTTGCACTGCTTAGTACAGAGGTTAAAAGAGCCAATCCGCCATTGAAACTCCTGAAGAAGTTTTCTTGGGAGATTGGTTTCTGTGACTTCGGTGGAAAGAGGCTAGGGAGCGAGAAAGGCTTTCGTGGTTCTGATCTCTTCTCGGATAAAACCGACATAGGACTAAAGCTAGCGGTTTTCAGAGCTTCCATGGCTCTCTTTCTTTCTCTATCTCTCTCCTTCTACACCAAGAATTGTCCTCTGTGTATCATCAATCTTTTACGAACGCAGAAGAAGTGGAAAAAGAGTGTGAGGACAAGCATGAAGCTGTTTCTAGTAAGCTGACGTGGACTGTGTAATCAATTTTAGCCACTGCTTGATTGACACGTGAAATTTCCGGATGAGATGTCTCTTGATCATGTCTTGGTGTGAGAGTAGAGCATTGTCTTAAAATTGCATGACAAACGTGTGGCCACAGAAATTTGAAGATGATTCTATAGAAGCCTCTTCGTATTTACCAAAAGGCCCTTTATCCAAACAGACAAAAAACAGAGAGGCCAAACTAGCTACAAGAGGTTTCTCAGCCGTTGTTTTAAAGTAACAAAGAAGATGAAGTAACACAGTGATGCAATGTAAGAAACTTACAAAAGATCAAAGAAATAATCTAAACCTTGTCCGATCTCCCAGATGGAAATGCCGATACCCCAGAGACGAGCATTCTCAAGCCGTAGAAGGATTGACATCAATGTCGGATAGAAAACAGCATGCTTGACGTTTTTATCATCTCTATACATGAAAAGATGCTCGCCGCTCTCTTTATCCCAATGCAACGTTGGCTTGTGTTTTTGGAGTAACGCGAGGTAATCCCTTCCCGTGATTGTTCCTCCTCCCCCTGGATATTGCTCAAAAGAAGGCAGTTTATTCAGTTATTCTTGAAAAAAGGCGGGAAGAGAACAAACGACATACAATAAGTAAGCTTGGATGGGTTTTGTACCTCCGGAGATAGCAAAATCGTTGCCGTAAAAGTTGATACCAAGAAGAACCTTTCTTGCCAGGCTTGAGTCTATGTTGTTGGATGGACCAAGTAGGAGCTTGAGGGTGAGATCTATCCACTTGAGAGGAGCATTGGGGCCAGGGTTCTGGGAATTTGAGAAATCATAGGTCATTAGAGAGAAGCCGTCCACCGAATCTTTCAAAAGTTGAAGATCTTCTGGCCCAAAGTCGTACATTTGGAGCTTCTCTGAACGAGGTGGACCAATGACATACATGAACTGCATATGCTGCTCGCGATTTCTTGATGAGCTCGTGAAGTGAAGGGCTTCTCCAAGTTGTTTTATGAATTGCAGTGCCTATAAGATTGAATAAACGACTTGTGACCATGAGGTTTAATGCTTGTAAGACATAAATTAACGGACCTAAGGAGGACTACAGGACATAATACCATTTTCCTCATATCCAAGTCATGCAAAACACCATATCCTGCCCACCTTGACCACGACTCTAGCACGATACCATCATATTCCATTTCCCTATAGTACAATGCAAACATGATGACAAGGGTGTGTTATATCCATATGTCAAAACTTTCATCCTTTTCAGAGAATGAACTTTACAAAAAATTCTAAACTCTGATAGACCCTTACTTGCACTCTGTGACAATAAGGTTAATAGCTTTTGTCCTTAGTTTCTTTTTTCTAAGCAGCTCTTCGGGAATTGCTTCTAGAACAACTCTTGGTAATATCTACATGACATGGGAATCAAAATTCAATCCATCAGAGAAGGAAAAACACATAAAGCATCAGCTTTCCAGTGTATTGGTTAAACTACTACCATCGCATTTCCTCTTGCTCGAAGCTCTTGGATCCATCCCTTATCAGCATTATGTCTCCCTTCCAAAACCAATCCACTTCCTTGGCTAATTTTTTATAAAAACCCAAAATGTCACTATCTTTTTACAGGAAACCTAGAGATAGATAAATGTAAGCACTTGAACTCATTAACTAAAATATAAATATACCTCTTCAGGTCGTACCATACCGGTGATAAATGTGTAAACTTGGAGTTGTATACCTTTGCGATATCATATCCTTTAGAGTTCCTGCACAGCATTTGTAACATATAAGCAAAGTTGCAAACTTCAACATCTGAAACTGTTGCAAGAAACAAGAGAAGAAACCAACCATGGCGTAATGTAAGCTAAAACTGGATATTCATAGTGCCTAGTTGATGAATCCTCTGACGCCTTGGAATGTTCCTGAAACCAAAATTCATCTTAAAGTTTTCAACTTTCTTCAATGGATGATTCCCAAACATTTGAAGGAAAACTATTGCCACTCACAGTGAGGATTTCTTGGAAGTGAATGTCAGTTTTGATGATTCCCTTTTGACGTATTGTTGATGGCTCCGTTTCCATGACTCGATCAGCGAATTTGAGTTTGTACACCACCATTGAAACTAGTGGAATCACGATGAAGAAGACAACGAATATGGTCATGAGCCTCCGATCTGAGTCTTCTTCTCCGGTGTCACCATCTCGATACTTTGACTCGTCTCGGTTCTTCCGCCGTTCAGAATTCTCCGTTGCCGGTGAACGTTTCTCGCGCCTCCTCGCCATCAAGCAATCTCACGGCGGTTGTGACTTAAACGACATCGTTTCTTGTTATATAATTGGTTTGGTGTAATTCCTCATTTACCCTTACTCCTGGTCTAATATTACGCTCAGGACCTATAAGAAGATATCAGAGATGATGCTTCAAGATGAAACACTGGAACAAGAGGAGGGTTTTATGACTTTATCGTTAAACCCCAATCTAAATCCTCCCGACCAGAAAGAGATCCTGTTACTAGATTAAACCCAAGGGATAAGGTGAGATTCTTGTTTTTCTTTCTGAAGTCGCAATATATTTGTTTTTGCAAGGTAAACATTTCTTTGGGTGAAATTCACAGGCTTTGAGTCTCACAAATGGAGCCCAAGCTTCTGCTTTCTGCTCATAAACCCTTGTTTGTCTCTTGTAACTCTCCATTCAATGAAAAACCGTACCTTTCTGTCAGATCCCGTTTGCCCATGTCAACAATTCGAGCTGCGAGGTCTCAGTTCATGGGTGAAGGTTTGATTTTGGGGAACAAGTATGGGTTTTGGAGCGCTTCGAGGAAACCCCGTGTTGTTGTTGTTGAGCCTGTGAGAGCTGCTGTGAAGAGAAGGAAAGAGCTTACTTTCGACAACGTTGTTCAAAGGGATAAGAAACTGAAACTGGTGTTGAACATTAGGAAGATTCTTGTGAGTCAACCAGATAGGACGATGTCTCTTAGGGGTTTGGGTAAGTACAGGAGAGATTTGGGTTTGAAGAAACGTCGTCGGTTTATAGCTTTGCTTAGGAAATACCCTGGGGTGTTTGAGATAGTTGAAGAAGGAGCTTATTCATTGAGGTTCAAGATGACATCAGAGGCTGAAAGGCTGTACCTTGAGGAAATGAAGATTAAGAATGAGCTTGAAGATGTATTAGTTGTTAAGTTGAGGAAACTGGTGATGATGTCTATCGATAAACGGATATTGTTGGAGAAGATTTCTCATCTCAGGACTGACTTAGGGCTTCCTTTGGAGTTCCGAGACACGATTTGTCAACGTTACCCGCAATACTTCCGTGTGGTTCCAACGCCTAGAGGTCCGGCTTTAGAGTTGACTCACTGGGATCCTGAGCTAGCAGTGTCAGCTGCTGAGTTATCTGAGGATGATATTAAAGCTAGAGATTCAGAAGAGAGGAATCTTATTATCGATAGACCACCTAAGTTCAATAGGGTTAAGCTTCCGAGGGGTCTCAATCTTTCAAAGAGTGAGACTAGGAAGATAAGTCAGTTCCGGGACATGCCGTACATATCTCCTTACAAGGATTTCTCCCATTTGAGGTCGGGAACACTCGAGAAAGAGAAACATGCTTGTGGGGTTATTCATGAGCTTTTGAGCTTAACGACCGAGAAGAGAACGTTGGTGGATCACTTGACTCATTTCCGTGAGGAATTCAGATTCTCGCAACAACTAAGAGGAATGCTTATAAGACACCCTGATCTGTTCTACGTGTCTTTAAAAGGGGAAAGAGATTCGGTTTTCTTAAGAGAAGCTTACAGGAACTCTGAGTTGATAGATAAAGATCCTTTAACTATCGTGAAAGAGAAAATGCGGGCGCTTGTCTCTGTACCGAGGTTCCCAAGAAGAGGAGGACCCAGGAAACACGAAGAAGGAAGAGACGAAGAGACTGATGGAAGCGATGCAGAGGGTGAGGAAGAAGAAGAAAGTGATGATGATGATGATGATGAAGAATGGTCTGATGTGGATGGTTACTTGGAAGGTGCGGATGGTGGCAATGATGATGAAGGTGAGTGGACTGGTGATGAAGGAGAAGATGATGAACCTCCTAACTTTGATGATGATGATGAAGATAGCGTGAAGATAGGATTGAGTCCTTCAAGTAGTCCTAGAAAGAAGGAACTCATTCCTGTGTTCCCTGATGGTACTCCAAGAGAAAAGTGGTAGTAGATCAATCATTACAGAATTAGCTCCATGAAAAAAAATGTCTTGTATCATTCTTGAAGATGAAACACTAATAGCTCTGGAAAAATCACAAGTTTTTGTATGCTGTTACTTTGTTGTAAGAACACTTTTGAGAAATGAGCTAGTAGCTTTCTACTGTTAAACACACATAAAACGCTGCGTTTTGCTTGGTGAAATAATTCGGACAGGTCCGGTCTTATCCGGAAATTGTAAGTGAAGACATTAATAAAAGGAAGATTTTTCTGACCCGCCAAGGAAACAGAGCTTTCGAATGGAGAATCTCTCTGCAACTTTCAGCCATTGTTACAGCTCCTTGTTTCTTCATCAGCCAAAGCGTAGATATCTAGCTAGTTACAATCATTCTTCAGCTTGTTTCTCACAGGACATGAAGCATGCGTCTTTCGAACCAATCTCAGTTTCTGTGGAACCGTTGTCTTTAAGCTGGGAACTTTATTCCCAGGAGACATTTCATCAGCTAAATAGATGTGATGGTTTAGTTTCTGTTAAAGCTACTCATGCTCGGATGATGAGGATGTTCGACCAATTCGACTTGGAGTTCGTGGACAGGTGGTTGATCTCTCGTTACCTTGAATTCGGAGAATGTGGGTATGCAAGTGCTGTTTTCTTCCTGGGTTTCCCTCGCAATCAAGTTTCATGGAGGGATTTCTTGGGAAAGGTCGAGACTTTTGGACTAGAGAAGCATAGGGTTTTAGAGGAGTTTATTCAGCTACAGAACAAAGGAGTAAACTTCGATGAAGTAGTTCTCATTATGGTTTTGAGGATTTGTACTCTTCTGATGAATCAGTTTCTGGGTTTCATTATTCATAGCGGTTTGATCAAGAGAGGGCTTTATAACTCAGACACACGCGTGGTTTCTGCGTTGATGAGTTTCTATGGAAGATGTGTGAGTTCGGATATCGCCAACAAGATATTCGATGGAATGGCTGAAAGAGATGATCTCTCATGGAACGAGATCACGATGGTGAACTTGAAGAGTGGGAAGTGGGAAAAGGCTGTGAAGCTGTTCAGAGAAATGCAGTTTTCTGGTGCAAAAGCTTATGAGGGAACAATGGTTAAGCTTTTGCAAGTTTGTAGTAATTATGAATGTCTAGCAGAAGGGAGACAGATTCATGGGTATGTTCTGAGACTCGGGTTTGAAACAAACGTCTCGCTCTGTAACTCCTTGATTGTCATGTACTCAAGGAATGGCGAGCTTGAATCATCCAGGAATGTTTTCGATTCGATGAAAAACCGGAACTTGTCTTCCTGGAACTCGATTGTATCGAGTTATACTGCATTTGGTTATGTAGATGATGCTATGGCTCTCCTGGAAAAGATGGAGAGATGTGGTTTGAAACCAGATATAGTGACATGGAACTCTCTTTTGTCAGGCCACGCATTTAAAGGCTTGTACAAAGGTGCCATTGCGATATTGAAGAGGATGCAAATTGCTGGTCTGAAGCCAAACACCAGCTCCATCACTAGTCTTCTTCAAGTCGTTGCTGAACCGGGGCTTCTTATACCTGGAAAAGCAATTCACGGATATGTAATAAGAAATCAGCTTTGGTACGATGTGTACGTAGAAACCACATTGATCGACATGTATGTGAAAACTGGCTATTTAGCTTACGCTCGGATGATCTTTGATAAAATGGATGAGAAGAACATTGTTGCTTGGAATTCACTTATCTCGGGACTTTCGTACGCGGGTCTGTTAAAAGATGCTGAAGCTTTGATGAGTAAAATGGAGAAGGAAGGAATCAAACCTGATGCTGTTACATGGAGCAATCTGGTTTCTGGGTATGCGGCTTATGGAAAAGCTGAGAAAGCTTTGGCTGTAATAGAGAAGATGAAAAAGAACGGGGTGGAGCCTAATGTGGTTTCGTGGACTGCGATCTTGTCGGGGTGTTCCAAAAATGGAAACTTCAGTTATGCTCTCAAAGTTTTCATCAAAATGCAGGAAGAAGGTGTCTGTCCGAACTCAGCTACCATATCCAGCTTGCTTAGGATATTAGGTTGCTTGACTCTATTATACAGTGGCAAAGAGGTTCACAGTTTCTGTTTGAAGAACAATTTGATCCGCGATGCATATGTTGCAACTGCACTTATAGATATGTACACAAAATCAGGGGACCTGCGAAGCGCGTCTGAGGTTTTCTCGGGCATTGAAAACAAACCGTTAGCTTCTTGGAACTGTATGATCATGGGTTATGCCATGTTTGGACAAGGCGAAGAAGGGATTGCGGTTTTCAATAGGATGCTTGAAGCAGGCATGGAGCCAGATGCTATAACGTTTACCTCTCTCTTGTCTGTCTGTAAGAACTCAGGTCTTGTCCGTGAAGGGTGGAAATACTTTGATCTTATGAGGTCTCGTTATGGTATCATCCCGACTATCGAACACTGTTCTTGCATGGTAGATTTGCTCGGGAGGTCAGGTTATCTTGATGAAGCATGGGACTTCATTCAAACGATGCCATTAAAACCCGACGCAACGATTTGGGGTGCATTTCTTTCATCTTGTAAGATCCACAGGGACCTGGAACTCGCGGAAGTCGCTTGGAAGAGGCTGCAAGTGCTGGAACCGCACAATTCAGCTAACTACATGATGATGATAAATTTGTACAGTAGTTTGAAGAGATGGGAAGATGTTGAACGCATACGGGACTCGATGAGGAATCACAGGGTGAGAGTCCAGGATCTGTGGAGCTGGATTCAGATCGATCAAACGGTTCACGTCTTCTATGCAGAAGGAAAAGCACATCCTGATGAAGGAGATATATACTTTGAGCTGTACAAATTAGTGTCTGAGATGAAGAAATCAGGTTATGTGCCAGACACAAGCTGTTTACACCAAAACGTAAGTGAACCAGAGAAAGAGAGGTTGCTTATGGGACATACAGAGAAGTTAGCAATGACGTACGGCCTCATCAAAAAGAAAGGGTTAGATCCTATAAGAGTGGTCAAGAACACGAGTATATGTTCTGATTGCCACACCGTCGCAAAATACATAACGGTTTTGAGAAACCGCGAGATTGTCTTACAAGAGGGGTCACGAATTCACCATTTCAGAGACGGGAAATGTTCCTGCAATGACTCCTGGTGATAATATTCATAAAGTAGCTCTGTCTTTTCTTACAAATGGTGCATAAATTACACAGACACTGGTCCAACAAACACCAACAACTAAATCAAAACTTTACCACATGCTCAAAATGGCATATGGAACAGATCTAAACATAGCAGTGTGACCACGAGTGATTCTATACACATGACCAGACTAAAGAATTTCTTGATGAAAGATTCTAAACACACTGGATCTTTCTTTTCCTTCACTGAGCTTCTAAGTGAAACACATCAAGCTATATATCGTCAAAGGCTTCTCTCTGTATCCGTTGGAAGTTTTTTCAGAAGGTGGCGGCGATGGGATTGGTGATGTCCTGAGCAGCCAATCTTTCAGAGACACAAGCCAATGACTTCAAGTTACACTTGATGAGTGCTTCCACGAAGTAACATGTCTCATCTTTGGTGTTACCTTCAGGAACATCCACAACAAAAGATTCAATCACCATAGTTCCTGATCTCCCATCGATCATCTCCGGATGTACAGTCAAGATCGAAGAGTAATTCTACACAAAAATCAATCATTTCATTATAAACACTTTGTAAAACGCTATGACAAATAAGAGTTGGAGTTCTTATCTACCTTAAGTCTGTGATCACCACCAATGATGTTGATACCGAGGATATGTTCATCATCATCAAGCTGTTCCAATCTTTCGGTGCTAGTTGTCGCAGGAAGACCAGATTTAACATTAACTTCTCTAAGACTACCGATCTCAGGATGACCATTCACTGTACATCTACTTACAAATGGTTTATATTTCTGCGGCTGATCAAATCTCCTAACAAGTGACCAAACCTGAGTCATGTAATAAACACACCATCATCACGACAAGAACACGACAAAAAACAGAAAGATCTTGGAATCCTAAAATCCACTAAAAAAAACTTCAAATTCAAGAAAGTCCGAAAAGAAAAGAATCTTGAGAAGATTGAATAATCGCTTACGAGATGAACAGGGGCTTTAATGTATTTGACGAGAACAGAGGTACACTGATTCTCTCTGCAATGGTGACGATGATGCAAACGTGCGTACTGCGCCGTCACAAGAGCTCCGTACATCTCTGTATCGTCTACGATGATCTCCTCCATCCCCTTAAGTCTCTTATCTTTCCTTCTGTGCGCTTTTGAGGAATCTGATGTGGATAAAATAGAGGAAAGGAGGAGATTAAAATAAAAAGGAATAAAATTTGGCTGATGGGTTTGCGAAAGTTTTGAACTTTTTTTATTTTCTTAATCTTTGTTTTGGTTGGTTGGGGCTCATAAATCAACAACGAACACACCGACATATTAAGACCAGCTGAGTTACGATGAACCGACAAATCCTTAAACTTACGTGTCATGGTTTTATTGGGTTACCGTCTCAACTTTGTTTTTGGATTAGCTTTTGACTTTTAGCACGTGTAAACCTCTCTTATCCATCCAAATAAGTTTTTCCAAACTATCTTTGTGAAAAAATAGAAAAGCAGGAGAAGATTATCTGATGGTAAAAAAAATTGCCAATTTTACAACACCTATCTTCCAAAATATTATCTTGTCGGGAAAGTAGATAGAATCTTGGGAGAATCTTACAACGGACTTTAGTTTGTTGTCAGCATTATAAGGATCACATTAAATACATTCACACTGCCACACAAGGCTGAACGGATAAGAACTGATGTCACCATGAGATCACAGGCGAAAGCTTTGTAAACCGGAAGTTCAAACCGAAATTCCTTTCGGATCACCGAGTCAAAATCGATTAAACCGCATACCAACTAGCTACACAAATCTTTTTCCCGTATGTGAAATTGTGAATGTTAAGAAGAATTAGCCAAACAAATTGATTTCTATACACTCGAAAAACTATGATTAAGCAATATGCCTGCAAGAATTCATTATCCGAGAGGAAAAAACTAAACTCTCATTCTACTGAGTGACTGAACCAAACCGCCTCTACCGATTGGTTAACCTTTTACAATCCTTCAGCTTCGGCTATTTTTTTCTTGATCTCCACGACTGTGTTGAAATCCCCTAGATCTGGTTAGACACTGATAGGTCCCATGTATGGAATCATCAAATGTTGATCTAGAGACATGAACATAAGAAAACAAACACACGACATAAGTTTCTTTGGGTAGTTATGACTACTGCTTTTTGTTGTTTTCATTGATTTAAATAGAAAGACATTACATGAAACGAATGTGGGATCATTATCCCTTGCAATAAGGAAATGGGAAAGTGGAGAACGTTTCCTACAAACAAGATTGATCAATTCTCAGCACCTTCATGATTGTGAAAGAGCTTCTCTACTTTGTATCCTATCACACACAAACCACTTAATGTTCTTCTCGTGATGCTGCATATAAACAACAACAAGAATGGAGCCATGTTATCTTTTCTTTGATACAACGTCCATTCTTTTTTGGAAAGGTCAACTTTAATTTAATCAAATTTAAGTTCACATTGTTTGATTACCAAATTTTGAACACCCTCCAAAGGCCATTACAATTTTATAACTTTTTATACACTCTTGAAAACTATCATCAAAAAATTTGCCAAAAAATCAGTCACATCCCTTTCTTTTGTTTATCTTTTTTTTAGTTTGGAAAAAAATCAGTCATATCCTAAAAAAGAAGACTAAAAACTCTTGATTAGTAGTGGGATTGAATCGACCGTTTACACGTTCCACTTGACATTCTTCATGACCATCAGCGCCTTGGCCATCTCTGCCCTTGCCGTATCCGTCATGGCTTTCGCTTCTTCCGCCATTTCTGCCGCCTTCTCCACCATCTCCCTTGCTTTCGCAGCTACGACCTCCATATTTTCCAACATATTTACAACCGAATCCCACGTAGATGGATCTGCCGCCGCGTCAGGCCCGTGAGTTTCCACCATCCCCAACATTGTTTCAACCTCTTCCACCATCTCCTCAGACTCTGCCTTCATGGCATCAGCGTTCTTGGATATAACTACCGCCGTTTCCACCATTGTTAGCACCTCCTTCACCATGGCTACAGAGACATGCATTTTTGTTGTTGTCAGAGTTGATTTATGATGCCAAACCGGAAAAGGAACACCGGCCGGTTATGTCCTCTAATAAAACATTGACAAAACGGAGAGAGTAGATTATTTACAAACCTCTGGCTTTCACACGCACTTTGGCTATCTTTTGCTTGACCTCCACGGCTGTATTAAAAACCCCTAGAGTTGGCTCGTTACACACAAAACAATTGGTGTTCGTCTCGTGGTGCTGCATCATGAAACCAAAACAACAACAACAATGAAGCTATGTCTCAGTAATGAGTCATTAAACAACTCGAAACATGTTGGTTTTAAAGGGTACCACACATACCTTTAGAGCACACTGGTTGCAAAAGTAATGATTGCAGTTTGTGACAACCGGATCCAAGAATGGTTTTCTGCAGATAGAACATGACAGAGGCAAAGCATCATCATCCTTCTTTGTTTTCTCAAATACAAGACTCCTCCTCGCTGTTGGTTTTGCGGATCTGTTTAGGTTCTCTAAACTGGAGCTTTCTCTTTCAAAATCGTCATCTTCCGCTGTTCGCTCGAATACAAGCTTCCTCCTCACTGCTGATTTCGTGATCTTCTCAAGGGTTCCTAATTCGGAGCTTTGGTTTTCTGTAGCTTCATCGAACGTCCTTTTGTTTGAGTCTTTAGTCGTTTCTCCTTCCAGAGACTTTATTTCTTGCTCAGCAGGCGTTTTGGTTTCATCAGAATCTGACATTCTTTCACAGACGAGATTTAACGAATCCAACGGCTTGAAAACTTTTACCCTTTCGGTTTCCTAAAAATATCAAATAGTATAACGCATCAAGATTCTACTTTCGATCAACAAATCACAACAACAGCGATCTGAATACCTAATCAAAGAAACAAGATTTCTTCTAAGAAACGTTAGGTTTAAGTAACAAAACCCTAACTTTACGTGAACAGAAATTACAGTAAAAGTGGAAAGATTTACTCGACAACCCTATGAAAGTTTATTCCAATAACTAAACCGAGACGGTTGACACAATTTACGGATGAAATCAACGGTTTCTTGAAAATGGCGGGAAAATCCCCAACTTCGAAGGAAGTGAAAAGAAAAGAACGAACAGAGATAATGTCATGAAATTAAAGAACGAAAGTGATGAATCACCTCGGATCAAGAAGAAATCGATGAATCACCGCCGGTTAATTACGTCGGAATTGAGAAAACCAACGGGTGATTCTCGAGAGCTACGCGGAGAAAATGTGAAGAAGAAGAACAGTTGTAAAAGAGTGGGGAGGGAAAGATAGAGAGTTAGTTAAGACGGTGGGTTTGTTCCATTCGAATGATCTAATTGGGCTTAATGGGCCTTAAATTAAGGCTAAGCCCATTAAAATGTTTTCGGCTCACAATGTTTGACTTTTCAATTTCTTCATTTAATATGATTCCCAAATGTTGTTATTTATATTTATTTGCGGAATATTTAGTCCCTTTCCCTCTCTTTTTTTGTCCTGTAATGTAAATGCTACAATTTCGAAGAAACTGCAAAGATGGGTCTGTTTTTAACTGCGCCATGCTATGGTTGACGAAGACGACTTTTTCTAAATTCTCCAAAAAATATTAAGATAACTCTAAGTTCGAGAAAATTTCTTGTTTATGTTCATCGGAAAAACCTTTATACTCTTTACGTTTCTTAACCGCTTCCCTGTCATCACTAGTCAGTTACTTCGACGTTTTTGGTAAGTTTTTGAGAACGTTTGATTTCTAGTTTCCGTTTCTTCTTCTTCTTCGTTTCATTGTTTTTTTTTTTTAATTCCCATTTTGTCTTCTTCATTATCCAAATTAAGAAGAGAGAAATCGATGTGTTACTCTCTTTCTTCGTTCTGTTTTTTTCTTCCTATGGAGCATAATAATATCTTGAATTTTATCTTTTAAAACCTTAATTTTTTTATTGTAAAGAATTTTATTTTTATATGATAAGAAATATGTTCTTATGATTCAGGTTCCCTTGAAGAACATCCAAGTCTTGACTTATGGCTTTTGGCCGTGACAATCGTGTAAGGTTGTTTGTTTTGCCTCATTCTCTCGCTTTTTTTATAGATTCATCCAATTCATTGAGAGACTAGGGATATGTAATGACTACAGCTATAGTGGTCTAAATTTTTTTACTTTGTGTTAGAAGATTCTCAGGAAAATGTTGTTTGATGATGGTTTGCGTTTAGGTTCAAAGATTGGGTTTCAGGGGAACCATTAGCCACAGAGTTTTGTTACGGAAGAAAAGCTAGACCATCTCTAAACGCAGCTTTCAAGAATGTACGTAGAGGTTTTGAGAAAAGGTCAGACAAAATCAAGACTTTCGAGAAACCATCAAGTTCTGCTTCACACAAGGATGATACCAGTACACAGAAGAACATCATAAACCCACAAGGCTCTTTTCTTCAGAACTGGAACAAGATCTTTCTCTTTGCTTCAGTGATTGCTCTGGCGATTGATCCTTTGTTTTTATATATTCCCATTGTTGATGCAAAAAGGCACTGCCTTAATCTGCACTCCAGCTTGGAGATAGCAGCAAGCGTGCTTCGAACATTTATAGATGCCTTCTACATTATTCACATTGTGTTTCAGTTTAGGACAGCTTATGTCTCTCCTTCTTCCCGGGTTTTCGGAAGAGGCGAGTTGGTAGGGGATCCTAAAGCCATAGCCATAAAGTACCTCTCCTCCTACTTCATCATCGATGTTCTTTCTATCCTTCCACTCCCACAGGTATATAAATGACTCCTTACTTGATCTCTTCAGTTTGATTATGGTCATTTTCTTGGTTCCTTGTTAATTCCAATAGTTCCCTTGTTTCATCTCCAGCTTGTAGTCTTAGCTGTAATCCCCAACGTGAACAAGCCGGTCTCTTTGCTCACTAATGACTACCTGATAACTGTCATATTTGTGCAATACATTCCAAGAGTTCTTCGTATTTACCCGCTTTACAGTGAAGTCACAAGAACATCAGGCATAGTTACTGAAACAGCTTGGGCTGGAGCTGCTTGGAACCTCTCTCTCTATATGTTAGCCAGCCATGTGAGTTTCCAAATCATCAGATAACACATTCTTTATTATTTTAAAGGATATTGATGGACCAAGTTACTTGTCTAGGTGTTTGGAGCCTTGTGGTACTTAATATCACTAGAACGAGAAGGCAGATGCTGGCGTGAAGCTTGCGAGAAGACAGCAGAGGGATGTAATTTTCAATTTGTCTACTGCAATGAAAACAGCAGTCGACGTCCTATAAATGATTTTCTGACTACGTCGTGCCCGTTTACAAACCCTGATGATATAACAAACTCAACTGTCTTTAACTTTGGCATCTTCACTGATGCTCTGAAGAGTGGGATTGTTGAGTCAGATGATTTCTGGAAAAAATTCTTCTACTGCTTCTGGTGGGGTCTGCGTAATCTAAGGTTCGTAACTCCATTTGGAGCCTGTTATAGAATATTCAAGTAAACACAGTTGATGGCAGCTGAGATATTTGCAATGCCTCTCTAGTCTCTAGTCGCATCTTAATCTGATCACTTGGTTTCTCTTTGCAGTGCATTGGGACAAAATCTCGACACGAGCAAATTCGTTGGGGAAATCTTCTTTGCTATATCAATGTGCATATCTGGACTAGTCCTATTCGCACTACTTATCGGCAATATGCAGGTAAAAACCTTGAAGAGATCTCTTAAAACCAAAACTCATTTTCACTGCCTTTTACTTTCTTCACAAAACTTGAGCCACAAGGAATATAATAACTATACTGATGTTTTCCACATATGCATTACAGAAATACTTGGAATCGACAACAGTTCGGGAAGAGGAGATGAGAGTGAGAAAAAGAGATGCAGAGCAATGGATGGCTCACCGGATGTTACCAGAGGACCTGAGGAAACGTATCAGAAGGTATGAACAATACAAATGGCAAGAAACCAGAGGAGTCGTAGAAGAAAACCTACTTCGTAACCTCCCTAAAGACCTCAGGAGAGACATTAAACGCCATTTTTGTCTCGATCTCCTCAAGAAAGTAAGTTCACGCAGCTTCTCTCTACCATCTTCTACTTATGTATATACCCATTACTGATTTCTTGTGGGTGAAGGTACCTCTGTTCGAGATAATGGATGAGCAATTGCTAGATGCCGTGTGTGACAAGCTAAGACCAGTGCTCTACACTGAGAACAGCTACGCGATTCGAGAAGGAGATCCAGTAGAAGAGATGCTGTTTGTTATGAGAGGTAAACTGATGAGCGCCACCACAGACGGTGGCCGGACCGGTTTCTTTAACGGCGTGCCTCTGAAAGCTAGCGACTTTTGCGGCGAAGATCTACTCCCTTGGGCTTTGGATCCTCAATCTTCTTCACATTTTCCTATATCTACGAGAACAGTTCAAGCTCTAACCGAAGTCGAAGCCTTTGCTCTTGCAGCAGATGATCTCAAGCTTGTCGCTTCGCAGTTCAGACGGCTCCATAGCAAAGAGCTTCAACATACTTTCAGGTTTGGTCTTTTTATTATATTTTTGACTAATAATATGATTCTTTGATCACCGGTTCTGTTTGGTTTAATTCGGTTTGAATTGGTTAAAAATCTCAGGTATTATTCGGTACAATGGAAGACATGGGGCGCATCGTTTATACAAGCGGCATGGCGGAGACATTGCAAGAGAAAACTGGCTAGGTCATTAACGGACGAAGAAGATCGTTTCAGAAACGCGATCGCGAAACGCGAACGCGAAGAAGCCGCTTCGTCTGCGAGCCTTGCTGCAACGATGTACGCGTCGCGGTTCGCTTCAAACGCGCTTCGCAATATGCGTCAGAACAAACTTCCTTTGCTTCCCGCTAAACCCTCCGAGCCAGATTTCACTGCCAATCATATAGAAAACAGTTGAAAAAATCTCTTCCACGTGTCCACTTTATCATCCACTTTGTAAATTGTCAACTAAAGATGAATTTGCATAAAATTTATATTTTTTAAATAGTAATATATAACCATAAACTCTGATTAGAGTACAGATAAAATAACATAAGAGTAAAAGCAAGAGTGTGATCTTGTAAAATGCAAATAATTATTTTATAAGAAAGACTTAATTAATAAAAAAACATCAAAGAGCTTTATGGATTCTTTTATTCTTCTTCGGGGAGAGAGTGTGTTCTACTTCATATTCATGATCTCTTTGGTCATCTCAATACAATGAGGTTGGATGGTATACCCATAACCAGAACCAGGGATTATTCCCGGCAAAACATAGACAACTAATTGACGTCCTCCCATGTCACTTGCGTCAAGTTTGACCGCCTTATCTAATGCCTCATCTTCGGAAAAATAAACATAAGCGCATCTGTCGAGAGTACTAACCAAAACATGTGTGATATCTCCACATGAAGCGAAATGTGTTCTCAAATCGGTCTTGATAACATCATCAGGAAGGGAAGTATCATATCCCATGACGGAGATCCCAAACTTATATTTTGGGTCAAAGCGTAATTTTTGCATAGCTTCCAGTTGTTGATCGGTAACTTCATATGTCTTTGGTGCAAACTTAACAGTGAGATTGCATCCTCCCATGTCGCTCCCATCAAGCTTCAAACCCTTGTCACGCTACCATCTCCGCGAATAACGACATAAGAGCATCTCTCGACGACATCGGTTACAGGGTCTATGGGAACCTTAACACTCCAGATTTCTCCACATGAACTGAAGTGACTACTCAACGCGTTCTTGATATCATCCGCAGGAAGCGATGTGTTGTATCCCTCAACGGAAAACCTAACCCAGGTGTCTTCCATGGCTTTCTTAATACTCTCATAATCCCACGGAATTTTGAAGGCGGATTTCATTCTAGAGCAGCACAAACCCTAGGCTACTGCTTCACGTTACTTCTTTCCACTTTTAGGGTTTTCAGCATACGTCTTTGTCTTTTAATAATTACATTGACCGACATAAAAGGTAGTAGTAATTATCCAATAAAGAAGCTGCGAATATAAAAGGCCCATTAAGGAAGTGTCGTAGAAGCCCAAAAAGCCCATTAGGGCTTCGTCTAATTGAGTTTTCCCCAATTTGATTTGATTTTCACTTCTTCGAAAGCTTCTTCTTCGTGAATCGATGGCGGATCATCAGAGTTCGAAGCCGTTGCAGTTTTTCGTGAGGCTACTCGACGGAAAATCGATAACGTTAGCTTTCTCCTCTCCGTTAGCGTATGGCGATGAGATCAAGCAACGGATCTTCGAGAAGACGAAGATTCCGACGCATCTACAGCGTTTGATCTCCGGAGGATATCAGATCACCGATGGATCCGCGGTTTCTCGATCTGACTCCACCGTCAATCTCGTCCTTTCTCTCCGTGGAGGTAAAGGAGGGTTTGGATCGTTGCTTCGTGGTGCGGCGACGAAAGCTGGGCAGAAGAAGACGAACAACTTCGACGCGTGTAGAGATATGAGTGGAAGGAGGTTGAGACATGTGAACGCGGAGAAGAGGCTTGAGGAGTGGAAGGAAGGAGAAGAGGAGAGGAAGCTGGAGAAGTTGGCTAATGAGTATCTGAAGAAGCATGCGAATAAAGTGAAACAAGGCGTTGGGAATGGAGCTACGCAGAAGTACGTGAAGAAGTATAGGGAGGAATCAGATAAGTGCATTGAGGCTGTGGAGTTGGCCTTGAAGGAATCTTTTCAGAATGGGAAGAGGAAAGGGAAGATCTTTGCTGATTCTGACAAGTCCAAGCGACTCAAGATATGGTAAGAAGGAAACCCTAATTGAAAAGTCTTTTCCTTTGGAATGTTAGGAACATATCATGATTCTGATTCGTGATATCCTCATAGTTTTAGTTTATCAAAGCTTCTTAAGGTTAATGATTGAAAAAGTTGGCTCTTTTTGGGTTAGTGTATAGAGTCTGGTGATGTAAAGTTTTGGTTTTTTCATATCTTTGTTGGTTATCTTTTGATGAGGTATTGATTTGCATTTTTTTTTGTTTCAGGAAGGGAAAGAGAGTTGTTGATGATAGTGATAGTGATGATAGTAGCGACGAGGAGGAGGAGAAGTCTGTTGTGCTAAACATTGGTGGCCAAGTTGTTGTGGATAAGGATACTGATGAAAGCTCAGGCTCGGGTGTGGCTGGAGCTGCCCATGATGGTGATTCGTCTGGTAAATCTTCCAGCAGTAGTGGTTCAGAGGAAGAGAAAGGCGTACCTGAGGGAGAGAACACTGGTGTTCAAGTGATCAACGAAGTGAAGGTGGAGGATTCTCCTGTCGCTGTTGTTGATGCAATGGTTCAAACTAAAAAGGAGGAGAATTCAAGTGGAGCTGCAGAAAAGAATCTGGTCGAAGCACCTTGTGAAACGTTAACTACGTTTGTATCTGTTGAGAATCAAGGCAATGATTCTGAAGTAAAGACAGTGGGAGCTGCGGGGCAAACAGAGTCTTTTGATGCGTGTTGCAAACCTGTGGAGCCGCTTAACTTTGATGATTTCAGTTCAGCAAAAGATATGGAGGTACGTAATGGATTCATTTTTCTAATACGTAACATTGATGTCCTTGACTTTGAACATAATATTAGGTTAGAAACTCGAAAGCTCATATCAGAAGGATGTCTTTTGACATGATATAAGCTACGATACTCTAATTGCTTCACACAACACTGTCATGTGTTGGATCCAAACCACTACTAAAACTTTAACCTTATTTCTCTCTGTCTTTGGGTTTAGGTTATGGGGATGGAGAGATTAAAGACTGAGCTTCAGTCTCGTGGACTGAAATGTGGAGGGACATTACAAGAGCGGGCTGCTAGGCTGTTCTTGCTTAAGTCGACACCACTCGATAAGCTCCCAAAGAAGTTGCTGGCAAAGAAATGAAGAGTAGAATGAAATGCATCTCAAAAACTTCTACTACGCTTTTTAAGTTCTTTGTTTGTTGTACTATTTGACACAACCCACATGTGTAATATATCAGCTTTAAGTTTCAACAGCTCTAATCCAAGATGATTATCGATCCTTTCTCTCATTTTTCGTGTTCTTTTACTATTTAAATTTCTTTCCTGTTTTCGTTTTCCATCGTTGGCCCAAGTGATAATATTGAGATTTACAATAAGTTAACCAATTCTGCCGTGTCATGGGGTAAAATTCCATTTCCTAGCAGAGGACACTGGATACGCATGTTAGAAAGATCTCGTCTGGACCAGAAGTATCAATAGCACGTCTTTTCATGGTCGAGAAAAGAAGAGCCAACACAAAACGTGTTTACAAACGTATCTCATGTTTCTATGACCCAACTGTTTTAAGATAAGAGGGGAATAATCCTACTTTTAATGTTACATAAGTAAGATGCGGAGAAATAGTTTACAGCTAACAATGATGTTACATGGGAGTTTGTTCTCTGACAAATCAAACAGAGGGCGTTCTTCAGATTTTAATCTTTGGGGACAAACCAAGTCGTACAATGTCGAGGTTGATGTCTAATTTGAACAACGAACCTTTTGTCTTTTGTTTAGCATCATTGTGGCCTGGAGTTTTGCATTAGATCTTTTGCTTCTTTCACGGCTGAGCTGGCAGCATGCAGCACTATTTTCTTAAGCTACAATGCAGTGAGAATGATAAGTAAATAGAGAGCTTACATAAAAATGAATTTTAGACTCTTCTAAGCTTCAAAAGTGACCGTTTCAACATGTTTCATAACATTCAGAGAGTGAAAATAGCCAAAGTACCTCTAATTTATCTTCGTTGGATCTGTGGTCTTTTGGTAGTCTCCGAAACTCTTCAGTTAGCCTAAGGCATTCCTCTACGCTTTCGGGAGCAACAAAATCTAGTGCCACCTTTATGCAAGACTGTAAACAGTTTGGATTTTAGGATCATTAACATTTTTGAAATGCTTTCAACTCTTTGCTTTTGTTTGAGGAAAGAAGAAACCAGAGAATGAGCCAAAACGGATGATCCGGATGAATGAAAATAGCTACAAAGTTACTTGACTCATAAAGATGAAAATGTCGAAAAAAGATGGTTGCTTACCTTTATATTCCTTACTTGGTGAGGACAACCTGCAGGGATGAAAACAGCTTCACCTAGGTTTTGCACAAATGTCCATGGTTCTATATCTGCATATGACAAAGCTTATGTTGACTGTTCGCCATAGCATAGAGATAAATCAGGTTTCTAAGATGCACATGTTTTATAGTCCAAACCAGGATCTTACCGAATTCCTCTTTCAGCTGTTTCTTCTGGCTTTCATTCAAGAACAAAGTCTGGTCGTGAATTGGGTGACAAACCTGAAATCAAATAAAAGCATAAGTTCCAGATTTCTCACACATTAATCATTTACAGGTGTGTGGTGATGATACATACAGATTTCACAGGTTGGTTATACATGTGACGAAACTCATGCTTGTGCCTTTTCAAATACTCAATAAGTTTTGGAACATCCTCTCTTCGAAAAATGTCCCAAACAGCACCACCATGCACATCCTTTGAACTCTCATTGGCATCGCCTTTAGTTTCTTTTGGATCATCCAGTTTCTGCTCTTGTATGGATTCCGAAATTGTACTTACAACTGGTTGTGGGGGACTATCCTCTTTATGCCACGGGAAAGTTAAAGGAAATGTAGCCATCATTAGTCCATCCACAGACTTTAAACTCTGAATGGCATTGCCCTCAGTTTCCATTGGGGAATCCAGTTTCTGCTCTTGTATGGATTCCGCAATTGCACTTACAACAGGTTGTGGGGGACTATCCTCTTTATCCCACGGGGAAGTTGAAGGAAGTGTAGGCAACATTAGTCCAGGCACAGACTTTGAACTCTGAATGGCACTGCCCTCAGTTTCCTTTGGGGAATCCAGTTTCTGCTCTTGTATGGATTTCACAGGTTGTGGGAGACTATCCTTTGTGTCCCAAGGGGCAGTTGAATGAGCTGTTGGCATCATTAGTCCGTTCTCCAACGAGGAATCATCTTCTCTTTGATTTGGAGATAGGCTCTCTGTCTTCAAAAAGACGCCATAATGATTCTCGTCAGCAATTGATTCGTTTGTTACTATCACATTCTGAGGAATTAAACCCACATCCACCTTTGAAACATGACCTGACTCCATAGCAGTAGTGCAAGAATACGAACTAGAGGACCCTTCAACCGGATCAGCCCTTTCAATGTTTGTACATTCACCTGAAATTTAAAGCCTTCAGTAATGTATCTAACATAATACATAACCATGGAAGGGAGCTTCTTGCAAATACCTTTTGAAACAAATATTTTATCAACTTCTTGAGAGCTGGACGGTCTGGAACTGCTATTTGATGGTTCGTCATTAGCTGCCTTCTCCAGTGAACTCTGTTCCCCCAAAAGACCATTGCAGTTCTTTAAAGCTTTCCCATTCTCAATAAAGATAATTTTATCTTTATCCACTTCTTCAAGTGACTTGTTTTCACACTCACTGGGTTCTGTCTGTTGACCACCGTGTTGTTTACGCAACTGGTCTTCTGCATAGAGTTTCTGTTCTTCTTTTATACTTTCGTATTGCCAGGACTTTATATCTACTTTAGCTGTGTGTGTCAGCACATTGACCTACCTCACCAAAGTAGAAGGGAAGAACGGAGAGCTCAGTTTCAGTTAGAAAGTACAAATAATTGGTTTATGTCTATTAAGAAAAATTGGTGCACGTACCGCGTCAGAAATATCACAATGTAGCTTTGTCACCGAATCTCCTCTATGAAGCTCTTCTGGAAAACCGTAGGCAATGTATGTCTTGGGTCCAAGATCTGGTTTTAAGGATTTTTCTGGAAGTCTTGTTGCGAGATTCAAGATACCAGACTTTGGATCAGTGTAATCAAAGTAAGGTAAGGCAGAAATAAACTCGGCATTATGCCTTGGAAGACGCTTTTCAAATAAAGTTGATGGAGGCCAATCCTTCAATTTCAACATTTCTGGCCAACCATTCTTATGCATGCGGCCTTCTAAGTAGCCTTGAAAAAACTGATGAATATTTATTTCAACCTACAAGAGAAAGGAAGGTTATGAGCTTACGTCTTAAGAAAGCAAATACAGATAGAATAGGGTTAACTAACCTCACACCAGTCCCAGCAATCCAAAGCTCCCACGCTTCTCGCCTCTTCTTTGCATTTAGCTTTTGGATCCATTTCTCTACAAGCTCTCCACATAACCATTGGTTCCCAACTTAATCCAGATGTCTTCTCGAGAACATTTCTGACTATCACAGGTTCTGCCCTCATCCAATGCGACTGAAAATGAGCTATATCGTCTTCAGACAGATCAACAGCATTTGGGGAGTATAAGAAGTTATCATTAGCATTTTTTCTAAACGCCGCCTGCCTTCTGATGAGGGAATCAGAATTGGCATTGCATGAGGAACATTCACGAGCAGTATCCACAACCGGTGGCCTAAACTGCAGAGTAACTTCCTCTGCATTGGTTATCAGTTTTTCAACCCAATCACATTCGCACAAACGTCTCAACTCAAGTGTTGAAGTACCACAACCACCACGTTCCTTTGGTGGGCATGGAATGGTACCGTCAGTATTAAGCTTCCAGTTAGAGAAATTCTCCCCATCTCTAAGTTCCTTGCAGCAAGAAAGACATATATCCAATGAACAATCTGGGTTTGGACAGCTTCTATGAAAATTGGCAATGGATGTGCTGCAGAGGTCACTGTGGTACAAGAGTGAAGAGATTGTAAGCAAACAAGGTAACACAGAAGAATGTGTAAAAAACATCACAGAAAGATGCAAATGCAATTCAAAGCAACAGATAACAAAATGCATTCATTTTTATAGATGGCTAATGCTTTATTCACTTGTTCTGGATATCCGAGATCACTTAACTAACTAATGAGCGGCAAACCGAAATTAAACCTTTCAGCAGATCCAAAGACACCTTAACAAGGTACTGGAACTACGAATGATGCAATTCCAAAAATTGAATGAAGAAGTCTCCTGGCCCAATTATCAACTATTTGCATTATTTCTAATAATATTTAATAGCCAATTAATGGGCCTTTCAACAAAAAAGAAGTCTCTGGGCCGAATTGTCAAGGGTTTAAATCTGGGCTAAAACTATAAAAGGCCTCTATGCCAAAATGGGGTTATATTCCAAAAATTACAATGCTTAACAATTTCTTTGAAATTATTGGAAATACATGAGAGAAACCTGAAAAACTGAAATCTCTATGGATTTCGGTTTTTTAAAAATTACTGTAAAAGCATTTTTCAGTAATATTATTAAAGTTTTAAGATCATTGGCACAGAAAATTCCAGAGAGAAATTTGGACTTCAATTTTCCAAAATTAAATTTTATTTGTTGATAAATCAATTTACAATGTATTAAATGTTTCAGAAATTCTAGAGAGCCTATTGAATTCACATCTCTCTTTTCGTGGATATTTGAGTAGATCCCTGAATTACTAAGAGATTTTGCAAAGAACTCTCTCTTAGTAAATCCAGATAATAAATTGTTAGAAAATTTTGTAGAGTTAAAAACTATCTACAATTTTATTTTTTTCTTCTATAATCATAATTTTAATATTGATTTTTAAATATATTTGTTTATATTGTTGAGGATGAAAGAAAAAAAATGGCTTGTAAAAATCTTTTTTAGGTCATTTTTATATAGCTGAGCAAATACAACTACCACAAATATATCTATAACCCAATTTCAACAACAAGTACTTATATAATCCAATTTCTGCCCAATTTTTGCCCAATTTATATAGCAAATACATCTGACCGCAAATAATTTATAGCTTTAGCCAGCCAATCATCTACATTGTTCACAAAAGAATGGTGGTCCAATTATAAAAATACCAAAATGATGAAAAACCATAAGAATAGAAAGCTTAATTTAACTAATCTAAATTTGAAAATTATTCGATTTAACTTTGTTTTTAGTTAAATTATGCCTGATTATTATATTATATTCATATTGGAACAACTCAATACACTCTTATTTACAAATATACACCATATATTAATACCACATAATAAGTATACCTGATTGTTTTACTAAGATCAAACATCAAAAATTTGTTTAAAAAAACATGAACTCTCACACACAATTTAGGCACAAACCTAATTAATAATTATGCAAACAGCTCTCTACCCTTTTGCTAAAAGGAAACAAAGATCATAATTTCATAAGTCTAACAATCAAGAATACTGATACAACTTTGGCCAACAAAGTGGGCAAAATTTGAGAGCATGGTTTTTTTGAATGGGAAGCAACTTTAACCGATGGTTTTTTGAATGGGAAGCAACTTTAACCGGAGCTGGAATGCTATATCAAAGAAACTAAAACACGATCAACTGGTCTTATAAAAGAATTTGCTCGTGATGACTTGAAGTTTACTCAGAATTACTCCACTTTAGTTCTAGGCAGCACGATGTTTGATTGTACTGCACAAACTGTGACTCAATCCGGATTGGAATCTCCTCAAGAACATCAACCAGGTGAGAATTTCACTCAGGTCAAACTCAAATTTCACCATGCCAAATCACAAAGCAAGATGTTTGGTCGTGATAGATTTCACTTGGCCTGCGTTGAACCTTCCGCACATCATGCATTAAATTATCTGACAGAGTCAAACTGAGTCAAAACATCACAGACTGAACATGGACGTCAACTGAAGAATAGCCAACTCTATGGACACCTATTTGGAGCTGAATAGCCATTTTTGACTGGTTTAGTCAATTTTATTAATTATTTTTTAGTCTTCTATACATTGTTTTTACACACATTTATTCTCTTTTGTCTATTTATCTCTTCTTCCCCTTGTAAACGATTTCAAAGCTTTTGAGTTTATATATTTTCTCTGAGTGAGAGAAAGTTCTTTAGCTTATTCATCGGTTTGAACATGGTTTGTTGACTTGGTGGTTAGCCAATTCATCCATTGATTCGTTTGGTGGTTAGCTGTAGATCAAATTTCTTAGGTAATTAGCCTTAGACAGGTATAGCAGAAGTATTTCCGCACCTTCTGTCGATCCCTTCAATCCATTTCAGTTCTAGAAGTGCAATTTTTCTTCTTGGATCCTATCCAAGTGATCCTCCAGTTTTGGGCGTATCGGATACCCAACAGTATCCCAACAAGGTGCAGAACCTTTGTTGATGGTTATAAAAACAGCTCCTTGCCCATCGCTTCACACGTGAAGCTTATTTAAACTATAGAATTAAAGCTCAAATGAAACTACTTAACAAGATCATAATCTCACAATCACCTACCAATCAAACCACCTTCATTGTTTTTACACTACATTATTTCTATTGTTCAAATGATTTAACAAATTAGAATGCAATCACATCTACTCGTGAAATTGGTGATATTTTTAGAATAAGATTCTATCTCCTTCCGACCCTCCCTATTGCCTACTAGCAAAGCATACAAGAAACAGTATGGAAACGTTTGTTTTCCCAAGAAGAAAAATCATTATCAACCAAGCAATAAGAAGAAGGAAAATGTAAAAGCAAAGGAGCTCCGCGAGCTTTGAAAGATTTATTACCAGTATATGCGTTCACTTGGATCCAGCTCGCACCTAGTAATATCAGATTCTGTCACAGGGACTCCTAGAATAAAACAGGTTTGTCTGTGAGTGGAACATAGAAACAAAATGAGAGGACAGCACAAGTGAACATACCTCTAATTTTTGTTTCAATCTCTAGTTCACGGTTCTGTTCTGTATAAATGTCCCTAAGAACTGGAAGAACTCTGACTAATAGGTACTGCAACTGCTTGAGCTTGACATTAGCGTCCTTCTTACTTTCTCGCTGAGATTTAGAAAGAATCAAAAATGAAGGAAACATTTCATCTGAGAAGATTCACATGAAAACGGTTAATCTCAAGCCTATTTACCTTAACAGCCACATGTTCCCGCAAACAAGCTCTACAGTTGCAGTTCCCCATACAGAAGGGACATGCAGCTTGAACTTCCTCTTTCGTTCTCTCCGGATACCTGTAGAGATTCAATGACAATATCAATTCAACTTCTCATGACATTGAAATCGTAAACTGTTCATAGTGTGCAAATAAATACTTACCATCTCTCGATACATTCATTGCAGTAGCGCTTCTTGTTACACTTACAACAGAAGACAAGAACAGTCGTACTCATAAAGATCTTACATTGATGACAAGTCAAACCCACACACTCTCTGCTTCCATTAGAGTTATCCTGCAAACACAATGTCCCTCAAAAAAAGCATTCAGACAAATAATTCCAGTTCAAAAGCAATACAAACTGAAAAATTCGACAACAAGATTACAAAAAAGGTTAAAGAATCAAAACCAACCTTGTCATGCGTAGACATGTCTCTTTCAGTAGATGGCTTCGACTCCTCTCCTCCGTCAGATTTTCTTCCTCTTCCTCTTCCTCTACCTCTTCCTCTTCCCCTTCCTCTTCCTCTTCCTCTTCCTCTTACCTCAGAGCCTCTGCTCACGACATTCTTCCTCGTCTTACGTTCCTTGTCAGATCTCGGCTCTTCGCCGACACATACCCTATCTGACTCGTCGGGATCTTCTAATCTAATTCTCTTCTCCTTCCTTTTCTCCTCCATACTCTCTTTCTCTACCAAAAGGTTTCCTCGGCGACACACCGGAGTAGTTTCTCTCTCGTCGATAGAGATTTAACCGATCTATCGCCGCCTCTGCTTGGGATTTTCTTCAGACGGCGTTTCCTGATAACAAATCAATGACGTGGCAGCGGCAATAATCCACAGGTGGAGTGTCTTACAGTAAAGATCATCGGATGGTTGTTAGTTGTTACGATCCCTAAATTAATTTTTCATTTATTTTTCTGTCATAAAATAACTTTTTACTTGTGTATAAGTACATAAAGTTCCGAGATTTCTGCTTTTTATGAAAGGTGTTTTCTTGATTAGACCGAACACGTTACTTTTTCTCTCTACTTTTTTTTTTATGTACTTTTAGTCAAACTGGTCTACACTCTACAGTTTAACTAACACATGTTTTTCAGTTCATAAAGAAAAAACTACCAAATTTATACCAGCCGTGGGAATACATATCGCCTGTTTCCAAGCACTAATAAATGACATTTTTCGGTGGGCTGCTTCCTGATGTAGAGACAAAAAGGCCTAATATTTAGACAACTTGTTTGCAAATGAGCCCACAGTTATGACCTTAATGGGCCGCGCCTATCAACCT
>KE154487.1:299270-313952 GCA_000411075.1 Sisymbrium irio | reverse complement strand
ATGGTCTAGCGGTTAGGACATTGGACTCTGAATCCAGTAACCCGAGTTCAAGTCTCGGTGGAACCTTTTTTTTTTTCCACTCCGGCCAATCTTTCTCTCCGGCGATTTATTATGATGAGCCCTAAAAATATAACGCCGGCCAATATTAGAATCTCCACACTCCTCCATTGAAGTAATCTCTACTGTCACATTTCTTTTTTCTTTTTCTTTGGGAACATGGAGAATCCTTTGCTTGATTCTGGAGAAACTATACAGAAAATCGAGGAAACAGTGAAGGGAATACTCAGAGAAGCTGACATGGACCAGATGACTGAGTTCAAGCTCCGGATCGCTGCTTCTACTAAACTCGGTTTCGACTTGTCTGGTACCCATCACAAGAAGCTCGTCAGAGATGTTCTTGAGTCCTTTCTGCTATCGAATCCTGACGACGAGCCTGCCCACGCTGAAGCACCCGTAACTGAGACGGTGGTGGCTCCAGCGAGTAAACAGACGGTTTCTGTTGTTCCTTCTCCCGCTGGTAGTGAAGAAGATGAACGCTTTATTTGTAAGGTTTGCGATTTCTATTCATTCAAGAACTTCAAGTTAGCTTTTTTTGTCAGATGTTTTGCTGCATGTTTACTGTTTCTTTTGTGTGGAAATTTTCGATCTTTAACTGATATAGTTATCGGAGAAGCGAAATGCGACGGTTCAAAAATACAGAGGCCAAGCTTTTCTGTCGATTGGGGAGACTTCTCAGGAAAATGGAAAACCTTTCAGAGGTAATTTGGAACTAAACTTTGTGTCTTCTTGTCCTGATGACTACTTTTCTTCTTTCTCCAATGCAAAAACGTTTCTTTCCTCTGCTTCTTCATGCGGGGTGACTACTTGGCTTCATGCTGCAACTCTTGTGCTGAAAAAGCTTTCATTTTTCTTGTCTATCAGGAGTGCATTTGTCAACTAACCAATGGTCTGTGATCAAGAAGAATTTCGCAGCGATTGAGGAAGGTATTAAGCAGTGCCAATCAAAACTAAAGTAAGAATGTTGTTACATTAGTTATTCTTGTCTGTAATGTTCCGTAGCATGTGTTCTCGTCATGATAGCGTTAGAGCAATGCATGCCAGCTTATTCTGTTGGTGTTACACAATTATGCAGATCTGAATCAAAACAAAACGGAGATACTTCTAAGGCTGTGGATAACAATACTACTTGCGGTTTTTCGATCATTGAGACTTCACGTTTTGATGGGAGGAGTTATCTTCGCTGGGCATCACAGATGGAACTCTTTCTAAAGCAATTGAATCTGAGTTACGTTCTCTATGAACCTTGTCCTGTTACTAACAGCTCTCAAGAAATAAGCCGAGCTGATGCTGCGGGGAAGAATTGGTTGAAAGATGATTACCTCTGCCACAATCACTTGTTGAACTCCTTGTCAGATCATCTATACCGTCAGTACTCGAAGAAATTCAAGCATGCCAAAGAACTGTGGGACGAGTTAAAGTGGGTTTACCAGTGTGAAGAATCCAATTCAAAGAGGTCACAGGTCAGAAAGTACATTGAGTTCAAAATGGTGGAAGAGAGACCGATTCTTGAGCAACTCCAAGACTTTAACAAGATTGCTGATTCCATAGTGAGTGCTGGTATGTTTCTTGATGAGACGTTTCATGTCAGTACCATCATATCCAAGTTTCCACCGTCGTGGAGAGGCTTCAGCACCAGGTTGATGGAAGAGGAGTTTTTACCGGTCTGGATGCTGATGGAACGAGTCAAAGCTGAGGAGGAACTTCTCAGAAACGGACCACAAAGGGTTACATATAGACCAGCCACAGGCACTTGTCAAATGGAAAGGATATCACCGAGTCTAGGAAGAACGCATAGGGGATCTCAGAGCATAGGTTGGAAGAGGAAAGAACCAGAGAGAGACGGGAGAGTCACCATCGTCTGTGACAACTGTGGGAGGAAAGGACATGTCGCAAAGAACTGTTGGGGTAAGACATCTGATGAGAGAGCTTTTGGGAAACCAAATCGGGTTACTTCTTCATCCACTACACCTGTGGTTTCAGAGACTCAAGCAACAACCAAGAACGATAGGGAGTAACAAAAAGTGTACATCACAAGATTACAAAATGGCAGCCTAGCCAATAGAAGATGAGAATCCAGATCCACTCCAAAGAGGATCTCAGCCTTTTTCGGCTTTAACATCTCGTACGATCAGCTAATACCAGAGGTGAATCTTCCTAGACAGCCCTTCATATGTTCTTCTCAGCTTATCCATCTATGTGGTCTGATGATTGTAGATTTGTAATTCTAGTTCAAGACAGAGAATTGTATCAAAAGAAAAACAGAGAGATGGGATATAGAACAGTTTTGGTCTTTGTGTAAAGGCAATTTATGAATGAGAATGGCTAATTTTGTTTACCAAGAATTACTTCTACAGTCCTATTTAGAGGATTCTTACAGATCTATATTATATAAAACTTAGAAGAAGAACTATCCAAAATCTTGTTTTAAATGCACCTCTTGGTCGTATTTAATGTAAAGAACCTTAACAAATTTGTTACAACACTACAAAAGAGTCTCGGTCATCAACTGGATTCATCAATCATACTGAAGTAGACTTTAAAGCAATAGAGTTACACACGAATTAACGAGGATCTAACTGAGTGATTGTAACAGTATTGAAGGACGGAATACTTGTTGCGTGAGTGCCTCTTGATGATGATGATTCTCCATGAAGTGGGTAAAAACCAGGTTGTGAGGGCCTCGGTAAAGTGAAAGAGCTTGCATTGAGCATTACAACAACATAAGCCATTGTTGGTCTACTCTCTGCATTCTCCTGAACACACAACAAACCAATGTGAATGCATTTCATGATTTCATCACTTAGACCTTTTGTCTCAATCAGAGTTGGGTCCACAATGTTTAACACGTTCCCTTCTCTCCAACATTTCCACACCTATACATAACACAAAATAAGAGTCGAAGTTGAATCCCAAAAAAAACTAAAATTCTAGGGTCTCACTTACATAGCTAAGTAGGAACAATGAGCTTTCTTCTTTTGGACACCAATTGTGTTTCTTGCCAGTAATCATCTCAAGGATTAGTACACCGAAGCTATATACGTCGGTTTTCACCGAGAAATGCCCGTTCATCGCATATTCTGGAGCCATGTAACCGCTGCAACAACATAACATTTCGGTTTATTTTCATTTTTTCACAGAATTGACAGAACCAAAATAGTACTTTGCTTACTAGGTTCCTGAAACTTTGCTTGTATACTTCATCTGATTTGTTTGGTCTGTATCAAACAACTTAGCCATTCCAAAATCCGCGATCTTTGGATACATTTCATCGTCCAATAGAACATTGCTGGCTTTAAGATCTCTATGTATAATTTTGATACGAGAATCTTCATGGAGGTAGAGAAGACCTCGAGCAACACCTGACATTATCCTTTTACGTGTTTCCCACTCTAAGATCTCTCTCCTATTAGAATCTGAGAAAGAAAACGATATGATTCATTTCATTATAATAAGTTGGAGAAAGAGATACTCGTGTTAAGGTTTTAAGCCTACCAAATATGTAACGCTCGAGGCTTGTGTTCTTGAAGTACTCATAGATGAGAAGTTTTTCTTGTCCATCTAAGCAGAAACCTAAAAGCCTAACAAGATTCCGATGCTGAAGTTTAGCGAGCAGTGAGACTTCGTTTTTGAACTCATTTTCTCCTTGTCCTGAATTCATTGACAATCTTTTCACAGCTATCTCTTCCCCGGAATCAAGAACACCCTGGTTGATCATTGTAACACATGTAAGAGAGATTAGATGATCAAAACAGTGTAACTATGATCATCACATTTGATGAATCACCTTATAAACTGCACCAAAGCCACCTTCTCCAAGGTGATTGTTAGGAGAGAAGTCATTAGTTGCTAGTCTTATGGTATCAATGTCCATTTCAAATAATGGTGCATCTTTAATCCTACTGTCTTTGACATCTTTACCTGATGCAAAAAGTAATAAAACCAAAAGGGTGTTTAAAGTTCAACAAGTAATATAATAATAATAATTACTCTCTAGAAAATTAGTTACAACCTAAAATTTTTGATTTCTGACTAAAAATCTCACCTTCATGTTTTACTTCTTTTATATCCCTTGTCAATAAGAAGTAAAGACAGATTATGATTATGGCTAAGCCAACAACAGCGCCAACTGTGGCAATAATACTCTTTGTTTTATTATCTCCTGCCCAAGAAAACGAAACTGTTAGAAACAAGAAAATCTCGGTGCAGAGTAACAGAATAGCTAATGCAGAGTACTCTGTTCTTTGCCTCTTTCTTTTTAGGTAAAGAGAATAATATGTTTTACCTGAATATGTTGACCGATCAGACTCATACTCGGACTCTAAATGGTAGAATCTCAGTCCACTCTCAATCTGAAAACTACAGCTGGGAGAAAACCACCTCATCCCAATTCTCCCTTTGGTCGCGTTCCGGAAACCATAATGGAGACACTGGTTGCAATCGTTATGAGACAAATCGGGAGTGCACTGAGTGGTGGCGAAGAATTTGGTGTAAGGTTCAGGACCAGGAGCAGGACTCTCTCCTTGAGCATACTTCCTCTTAGAGTCACCTCTTGCGGCTTCGCGTCTGAGCTTGTTTAGTAACTTGCTTTGCAAGCGAATAAATTCATTTCTGTGTGCAGTAGCGTTGTTAGAGTTCAGAAACTCCCTGTTAGGGACCAGTTTGAGTTTCCCAAAAATGGGTTTGTCCGAGTAACGAAACATACAGTATGTGGAACGTATGTAAGCTTCTCTATGACCTGGACAGTAGTTTGTGGTTAGATTCGTTGCAGCCCTAGAGACACAGTTAAGACAATCCACTTTCTTGATTGATCTGTTGCAGAGTCCCATGGCTTCTACTTGATCTTTATCTGAGCTTTTTCCGATGGAGAGGTTGTAGAAGTTGTAGGTGTTGGCACGTAGAGAATGGATTGATGAGACAAGACGGTTGAGGTTTTTGAAGAATTGGGATTTGGGAAAGTTTTCTTGATGGGATGAACATTCTGACTCTGAACGAATGTCCCAGTTAGGACCGTCTATATCGACAGAGAATTGTTGTGCTAAGCTGAGAAATGGCATGAAGAAGAAGACGAAGAAGAAGACGAAGAAGAAGAACTGCTGTGGTCGAGACGAGAAACAAGAACTTGTCATGACAAAAGTGGGATTTGTTACTGATGTTTTGATTTTCGAATGTTTAGTTTCTGAAAGAATGGGTGGAAGGAGAGAAGATATGTTTAAATGGAAAATGAAAAGAAAAAAAAAAAGAAAAGTAAACCTCAAAGTGTCAATTTTATGCAAGACCAACCTAGACCTAGGAAAATTACATTTTTGTAATTTTATAAAACAAAGTTAGATAAACTGACTAGAAATTGAACGGTATCCATCCATTGAATAGATATTGTAGACATTGGACGTTTTACGTACGTCGAATAGATATGAGATATCGTAGGCATGAAACGTTGTGCATACGTTGGATTGGTGACTTCTGTTCTAGACACTCAAGCAACAAACAACAAATGATAAGGACAGTTTTGGCCTGACTTAGTAACTTATTGTAAAGGGAATCGGATGAATGGGGATGGCTACGTTTTGTCACGATTATTCCTATAGTCCTATTTATAGGATCCTTGGAGAGTTATATAAAACCTAGATGAACTAATCAGAACCTGTTTTTTCATTTCTATATCCAGCTTTTGGTAACTCAAATCCGACACCAATTGAGGATCACAGGCTTAACGCAGATCTTTTACAACACTAGCAATTACCATCAAGTTTTGGTCATTAGATTGAACTCAGAGATCATACTCAAGTAAACTATAAAGCAATATCATTACACACTAATCAAAGACGCAATACTGCTTGTGTGATTGTCTCTTGACGATGATGTCACTTCATCTTCTGAGTAATAACCGGGTTGTGAAGGCCTCGGTAAAGTGAAAGAACTTGCATTGAGCATTACAACAACATAAGCCATTGTTGGTCTACTCTGCATTCTCCTGAACACACAACAAAGCAATGTGAATTCATTTCACGAATTAGACTTTTGGTTTCAATCAGAGTTGGATCCACAATGTTTAACACTTTCCCTTATCTCCAGCATTTTCACACCTACACATGTAACACAAATAAGAATTGAGATTAAGTTAGGAGTCCTGAACTAGAATTCAAACAAAAAATTTAAACCCAATAACTGGGCTTCAATATTAAGCCTTCTTGGGCACTATAAAGGCCTTAAGTTCCTCTCACAAAAACCTCGATGCCCGTTATGATTTTCAATTTCAGAGGGAAGCAACCCATTTGAATGGCCTCGTTCTCGGCGGTTTTGTCTTAGAACATGATTCATTGGTATATTTAACCTAGAATCCAGTGTTTTCATTTCTCATAATCTAGAGGAGTTGTTGCCGTTGAGTTTGCTGCTGCCATTAGTGTTTGACTTCTTGGGTATTTAGGAGGTAGAGACTCAGTTCAGTGGGGCTGTTTGGGACGGTCAACAACCAAATAAGGTAATGGTTATATCGATTGTTACTGAGTGCATCCTTTTTTATTTGTGTTGATTATTGAATTGCTCCGCATTCAAAAATATTTCTGTGTAAAACGTTTAGTCATTTAGAAGTATATATGCATTGAACTTTCTAGTTTAGTTGATGTGCATAGAGTTGCTTTCCAGATTTTATTCTAAAACGTCTCCAAACGGTTGAAACATATATAGAATCAAAATAGAAATCAATTATTTAAATTGCTGACCTTTATTTTGAAACTATCCGAGTTAATATACACTTTGAGGTGTTTTCTTGATTCATCAGTTTCTTTTTTTTTCCTTTCTTTTCTTTTCTACATATTTCAAATGTTTTCCTCTTTTAAATATGTCTTTATTCCCTCCAGTTTATTTTTTTAAAATTGATAATTGGAGGGATGGTAACGGGACTGGACATGGAAGAAAGTTCCAAAAATAAAGTGGCTCACAGTCTGAGGATAAAATCTTTAAATGTTCTTTGGAATCTTCGTTTTCATTTCTTTATTACTCTGTTTATTGTCTCTGCTCGTTCAAATCGAGTTCATTACATTACAAAACTGTATTTTGGGACTTTGTGCTGCCTTTTTTTCTTTTTCTTTCTTTGTTATTTACCAATTTCTTTGTCAGAACAACAATATCTATGCAAATACAGAGGTTTTAAAATTCTAAAGTAGTTCGAAACTATTTATATTTGTCTAGAGAGATATGGTTGTATTGATTAAATCCACGTTTCTTTTCCGTTAAAAATGGACAAGAAAAAAATTAAACATGTCTTCGCCTCGTTGTTCCCTTACTTTTAAGTTTTAAGTACATGCATTTGCTGGTGTACAATCAAGATGAAAAAGCATGCATGCATTATTATATACTAGTATCTATTTGATTCTCATGCTAATTAAAATGTAGCATAGTTTATTTGTCACCCGTTGCTTTTGCTACGTTCGGTGTCCTCTTCGATGTGCAATAATGCATAAATTAGTTAGCCAGCTTGGTGATTGCAAATTGACTCTTAAAATTACCCCACTTCATAACTACGTGAAATCAAATCATTTCATTATGACGAGCGAGCTCTTGACACCTACCATTCTCATCACTTGTCAGTAGTCTGCTTTATTTTGGTCGCTTGTTTTGCTTGAAAAGGTCAAAAAACCCTTTACTCATTTGGATGTTGATTTGTAATTTACAAGAACACTTTTAATTTATATATTCCTAAATGTTTGATGTTTCTTTCATCATTCACTTGCTTTAGAGATAAGTCAAATACCTTGACACTTTCCTAATTCCCAAACGAAATATCTATTCTTTGTTTGTTAGGATAGTTAAAATCTCAAGCTTTTTTTGTTGAATTTTAGCATTAAACTACTTATATTGACTATTTTTATATTACCGTTTTGATAGAAATATATCCATATGTTTATGTACCAAACACTTAAATGGATATGCGATTAAAAGGTGAACGAGCTCTAGAGCAAGGTCCAAGTGGCTCCTGTTTGTTCAGTTACTTTGCTTTCATGATCTGTTCTCATAAATAGTTTCTTTTGTTGGGTCTTTTGTGTTGTTGGTTCCCTTCTTTTCTTTATCGGTAACATGTTACGTTGTTTCTTTGCCACGCCTGATTTGAATTAAAGGCTGACCAAAACATCCATACCAGACTTTTGATAAAGCTTACCTATGTCACTTTCCGGCGACTTTTATTTTCTCTTTTTCTTCTTCTTCTTCTCATTTTCTCCTCGTTGAACGAAGGCAAATTTATAGATAACGTTCTCCTTAGTCTGTAGATTGATTTAAAAATTATACTTTTCAAACATTTAAAATTCCACATACATAAATAAACTATATACTAGACATGTCTATTGTAATAAGATAAGATGAGACAATATATCGTAGACATTTGTTTTTTTTATCTGAAAGATATAATCATGTAATTTTTTTATGTTTTTCTTCTCAAGTTGTTTTTTCTTTTTCATTTGTAGCTTTCAACTTGCTTCTTTCTGATAAAAGGCATATTATTCCTAATCTTTATTGTCTATAATTTTGAAAATGCTACAATAAGTTTTGAATTAAATATTTTCTTTTCTTGTCCCTTTACTGTGTTGATCACTGACTCCCAAATCTACACGAAACACTAGAAATAGAGAGAAAGAAACCTCAGATAAAGACAGAACATAAAACACTTGTAGATATAAAAGACACACACCTCAGAGAAGAGAAGAGACGAGAGAGAGAGAGATTCAACTTCCACATAGAGAACCATGGAAGCTGAAAAGGAAACAACGCCAGAAGAAAACTTGACAGCAATGAAACTACCGGTGTTACCAATTAAACCCAATAGTCATAGCCACTCTATGTCATCACCCATTCACAGTTCCATAGCAGCTTCAGTCCCCTTTAGCTGGGAAGAAGAGCCTGGCAAGCCTAAGCAACACTCTTCTTCTTCTTCTTCTTCTTCTTCTTCCTCATCCTCCTCCTCACCATTAACTTCTTACTCTTCATCTTCTCCTGAAACCCACAAGTCCTTGGAGCTACCACCAAGGCTACACTCGCTTGAAAAGGATGGAGGGTCAGTGACCAAACTGCACTCGCCCATCACTGTCTTCGATGGACCTTATAGCATGACGAGATCAAGAAGGTTGGATTCACCTTCCTTTAGGATGATGATTAAAGGTAGTGGTGACTGTTATGGGTCTTTCAGGAGTGACATCTATGGTGATTTAGAGGATGTTGATGAGGAGACCAAGCAGCAGAACATGAGTAGTGGCTCTTTAGCTCTTGTGAAGAAGAGAGGGAGATTAGGGTTTTTAGGGTTTAGGAGGAGGGGAGCAATAAAAGGAGGAAAAACAGAGTTTGGTAGAGGTAGTTACGTGTTTCCATCTTCAGTTGACAGAGATAGTGAATGCGGAAGAAAAGAGGAGGAACAAGGAGAAGACAAAAGCTTTGGGTATGGTGATGGTGATGGTATTAGTTGCAGCCAAAGCAGCAGGTTTTGTGAAGCGAAGATCACAAACATTAGCAGAACAGGGAGCTTCTCTAATACTCTGCCTGCACCACCTTCATCTTCAAAGTCTCACTTCTGGGTAAGTTCTCTGTTTTATGTTCTACCTCAATAAGTAGAAGTTCTTTCTTTAACCACTATCAAAAGCAAGATTCTTTATAAAGTCGCATAGATCTTTGAACAACTTGTAGGACAAAGTCAAGTAGATTTTATAAGATCAGTGTTATTAAACGTTGTTTGTGTTTGGATCAGACCAATGTGTATGCAGGACTAAAGCAAGTGGTTCCATGGAAGAACAAGAAGACTACAGGTTGAGGTTCTGCTCTATCAAAGATTTGATAAGTAAACGATAAACACCCAAAAACCAGAAAAGCCCTTCTGATTTCCACAAGTCTCCTCCAACCTTTTGGTTTATGATTTATTTTTTTCATCAATGTTTCCAAGAAAATGACATCACCATGAAACAAGTGTGACGCCTTCTTCACGCTTGTTGTTGTTTGTTCTTGTATTTGTGATGTTTGAATGTGTTTGGAATTTTTGTAAAGAGAAACAGAGAATCTTACGATGTTTAATGATTATTGGGTCCAAGGGACATATCTAGTTACATCATGTTTGTGCTTATTTAGACTAAAAACAAGAACCTTCAATTTTCTATTTATATACGTAACCTTACCGACTATCATATTTGTTTTGCCCAAAAAAGAAATTACAGTATTTGCTTCATTAGAAAAAGCTCTTAACTTCAAAACTTATCATCACTTAAAAGAACCATAAACTCTGAGCCACGCCAAAACGGTGCGTTCCGTTCTGAGTGAGCCTCTCTCACTCGTACTCGTAGCGTTAATGGCTTGAAAGTTGAAACGTTGTCTCAGGTCAAGATCAATCAAATTCAAAGACCATGGGTAAAAAAATGGATTGTACTCGCCCACTCGGTATTGGGTATCCCATTGAAATTGGAAAGGCCCCAAACAAGCAAGCGGCCATTACCACCATTGCATATTCCGGGCCACCAGAAGATTTAAACATGCGCCCCATTTTAGGCCCGTATTAGTTTATATGCGGCCCATCAGTGGAAAAAATTTATCCAAAAAATATTAATTTTGTTATTGATGTTGTTTAACTTATTTTAATATGTTTTTATCAAAACTTTAGTAGTATCTCCCATTAAACTTTACTAAAACCTATGTATGACAGGGTTTACGTACAGTATCTTTTACAGTCAAAAAGTTTTAAGTTTCAAACTAGAAAATAAATTGAAGGTCATTTTGTGATTCTTAGATCTCATGAGTTATTTAGTGAATTGCTATAGTTAGATGTATTTACTCTATTATTATATTGTTTGCGAATGAAAACCAATGTACTGTATGATGCTAAATATCAACTGCTTTAACACTATACTTAAACCTTCTATTAAAAAAAGTAGAAGAAAAAGACAAGTCAAAACAAACACACCACTAAAATGCCCATAAAAGTGAAACCCAAAACTTCTAAACTTTAGCCTTAAAACATTCTCTCTCTCTAAGTCATCTCTTTGAACATACCTGCAGGTCAGTTCATCTTCTTCCCTTTTTCTCTATCTCCTTGTTTCTTCTGCAATTACTTTCTCTTTTCTTTTCTTTTTCTTTTTTGTTTCTTTAATTTTAACTTCTTTTGCTTTTTAGTTGATGTGTTTACTAGGGTTTTCTTTTCACTTTTCAAAGGTTTATATCTTTCCACCTTCTAGTTTCTTTGAAATTTTGTTCCTTTTTAAAAAGTTGTCTGGCTTTTTAGAGATCAGCTCCCTAATACCTTTTAATTAGTTGATCTGGAGACTATTAATTGAAAAGTATATGGTTCCTTCTTTTGGCCTTGTGGAACTTTTCTAGCTCGATCATACGTTTAGAAAGTGATCGTTTGTTCCCACTCTCTCAGATCCTATATTGATTTAATCTAGCTAAATCGTCTTTATATATTACAAAGTTCCATGTATATAGATAGATCTCTATAGTTTTTGGTTTGGTTCATATACTTGTTACTGTATGTTCTTTCAATAAGTTTTTAAAAATATTTATCGTATGTGCTACTTGTGATATGTTTCACTTTTGTGATCATACTTTTCTATACTTAACCCTCATGGATCCTACGTCTAACAGGGGTTGCATAAATTCTAATACAAGCACACATCATGGACCATCATCACTATTCTCATCATGATCATGACCAATACCAACATCATATGACGACTATCACTAACAATAATCCCTATAACACCATCATCGCAACATCACCGCCAAGAGAAACAGCAACAACATTGGATGATGATAAGAAGTTGATGACGACGATGACCATGACCACTAGGCCACAAGAACCAAGAAATTGTCCAAGATGCAACTCAAGCAACACCAAGTTCTGTTACTACAACAACTACAGCTTAGCACAGCCTAGGTACTTGTGCAAGTCTTGTCGGAGATATTGGACTGAAGGTGGATCTCTCCGGAACGTCCCCGTAGGCGGTGGTTCTAGAAAGAACAAGAAGCTTCCATCACTACTTCCTAATTCCTCTTCTTCTTCTTCTTCTCCGGCATCGACCAAGAATCTCCCAGACCTCAACCCTCCTTTTATCATCACATCATCATCAACATCATCAAACCCTAGCAGGAGTACCCATCAAAACAATAATGACCTCAGCCTCTCCTCGTCGTCTACTATGCAAGACAAGAGAGCTCAAGGGCACTATGGTCATTTTACAGAGCAATCTATGACAGGAGGACAAAACTGTCTTTTCTCAGCTCCTATGGGAATGATTCAGTTCCGTCAGGATTATGATCATGACCACAACAAAACCGATCTTGGGTTTTCATTAGATAGGAACAAGGAGGAGATTAGTAGTCATAATAACTTCGTTGTTAATGGAGGAGGAAGTAAGTTGATGTTTCCTTATGGAGATCGTGATGAACATCATCATCACCATGAGAGACACGATGATGGTAATAAGAAGAGAGAAAGTGGTTCAAGCAATGAGCTATGGAGTGGAATCATCCTAGGTGGTGATAGTGGTGGACCAACATGGTGATATGAATAATATTGTCAAAAGGACAAGACGATAAAGACAAAAACAAATAGCTACGTGCAATTATATGTCATTTAGATTTGGAATTTTCAGACCCGGAAGAGTCGCCTTGGGAAGAGCATGATGATACTTCTCTCCGCTTTTTCTAATTTTCTTCTGTTCAATTTCTATTGTCTTTTGTCTCATGAAGCCACTTTTTTGACTTTTAACCTTTTAATCCATACTATTATATATAGCCCCTTCTATCATATCAAATCTTTCCCTTATTTGATCAATGTTAGTTTCATGCTAATTTAATTTAAAACGCTTTGATAATGAAGTGATTAGTCTAAATCCCTTACTTTAGGTTTCAGTATGTGGAATTCATAGTAGCCATCAATATGATACTTAGAGTTGTGTAGATTTTGCGGTGGTAGTCTTGTCTCTAACCAATAAATTTAAAAAATTGTATAGATTTGTATATCTAAACATATTGTCAAATGCTTTATTTTTCTATCGTAGATAAATGATCTGATTATTAGCATACTAGGGTTTTAGCTTTTCCAGATCCTACGATTAGTTTTGAGGACTTATGTGAGACTAAGCAAAGAAAGTCTAATATGGAAAAAGACCCGACTGTCCATGAACGGAATTACGGACTGAATACAATACACTGTTAGTCTGTGACATAAAACTATTCCATTCACAAATGTAATGTAATAGTCTTATATTGTAAGAACGGTTCCAATCACAAATGTAACATAGTATTCTTGTTATTTTATATTTTGTAATTAAAAAACACACGACATGTACCTGCTCCAACTAAAGTCTATTCCAATCACATATCGTTTTCTCAAATACCCACTGAGATTCTTTTTTCTATTTGCTTTAATTTGTTTTTATTCTCATCAGAAGACCAACGATGACCTCTGTCTCTTTGCAACTTTTTGTACCAAGTAAACACACTCATAGATAAAATCCTAAAATTAATCATGAATTGTGTTAGTTGATCACTATTAAGACGTTTTAAGTGGTAAACAGTTTTATGTTTTTTCTTTTATTAAATTTTCGGAATTAGTCTAAAGTTCAACTTAAAACTTTTCTGATTTAAATAATATTAAAAAGAATAGTTTTAGTGTCAATATAATACTCGATATCTATTAACAAAATATTTAAATAATCAAACAACTCAAAAAGTTTTAAGTAAAATAATTGATAATCATAATAAAATAATATAACAAATAATATTAAATATTAGTATGAAATTATAAATATTAGTGGATACAAACAGAGTTTTAATGGATATCTAGTTTTATCTGAATCCTAACCAAAACTTAAACTACTTCAAAACTAAATTCATAGGTTATTTTGTTTTATCAGAACCAAACCGATACCGATTTGGATTCGACACGGTTATTTGGGTTTGATTATTTTGCCCAAACATAGATCCAGGTGAGACCAAACGAGATCGTTATTCAGATGCGCCGGTTAAGAGTTAACTGGACTATTAACGATAGTTACGATACCATCAACACTTTAAAGGCCCAGACCCAGTATAGATTCATATCAATTACAAAAGGCCCGAAAAATCATTTAACTAACCAACAAGATTGTTTGAGTTTTGAGTTTCCTGTCTGTACAATTTATCAAAGCTTCCTTGGAATTATTTTGTTTTTCCCTCCTCAATGCATGATCTCAAATGAAATATATAAAAGACCCACAAAAATATACACACGAATAGTGTGGATTTATTGAGCATATTAGCTAGGCCTAATGGCCCTTAATTTTAAAAGGGTCAGTCTGATCATTCTTAACAGGGCCAGTCAGATCATTCTTTTTCTAAAAAAGAATTGGTTAAATTTTCTTTACTCCTATATATCTACAAGACGACGGTTAAATCATCAGTTCTAAAAGCAACGTAAAGGAGGAGACCGAAGAGATGAAGGAACGAGATGATATATATGACGAAAAACTCTATATATTATTGTGTTTCCTATTCTATCATTTATATGCCACCTTGTTCCACTATAATGTTGTGTCAGCAAAATCCGAAATAATCCACAAGAACACAAGTGCAAGAACTTATTTAGTTCATTAATATATATTCGATTTATTT
>KE154487.1:282916-299090 GCA_000411075.1 Sisymbrium irio | reverse complement strand
TATATATATTTCGTTGATATTGTGAACAGAATAAAATAAATTACGCCTATTCTTTTTATTTTGTTGAAACAAGCGTTAAATTATGCATATTCTTCATGTAAGTAAGATTTGCATACCAATGATTTTAGACTATTTTTTTAGTGGAATATACCAATAAGATCTTTATAAAAAATTCTATTTCAAATTTTCAATCGTGACCTAATCCCAACACGATATATTTCTAGACTAATTCGATAAGACAAAAAAAAAGTAAACCGATCTTCTTATCACATCACCAACAAAAGGTGATAAGCTGAAGGGCACTTCATAAATAGTTTCACAAGACCCAATAGGGCAAACCGAAGTAGTTAAGTAGTGCATGCACAATATCTTCCTTCTTCAATTAATTTTCGACCACACAGATAACAATTAAAAAACATAAATAAAAATCTTGCTTAGTGATAATATATATAAGTACGTCCACTTAGGGCAAGATAATATTTCGATAGGGACCAACAATCAAATTAGGTCTCTTATAATTTGAGGGCTCACTTAGTGACCTAAACTAAAGTTAGGTTATGTCATCTTTTTCTTCTAATTGGTTAATTTAATATACTTATACCTCCCAAGAATTGTAACTTTTTACATGTACAGTATTAAAAGCTATAGTGTAATTAATAAGTCCAAGTCAGCCCTTTCATATAACTTTTGATATCACTTAGTGCATATCAGCATATGTATGTATATAGTAAATTCAATATTCCACCTTTTTTTTTGTTTTCATGTTAAGAATTCAATATTCCACCTTAATTCATATGAGAATACAAATAAATAAATAAATCAAATAAGACAAATAATAATACGGTGAATTTTCTAATCAACGAAAAGGAATATGCGAAGGGCTTTATTGCTTACGACCATACACTTTTCATGTGTGTTTTACTAGAATGTGAATCGTGTATGTAAAGTACACACGCACACGCATACGCATACGTAGACATATTTGTACAGAAAGAATATCACTTAGTGGTTAGCTAGTGCATGTAATAGTAATTTCATTTGTTTGGTTTTAATTGATTTATCTAATATTTTCGTGGATGCATGGGACTATTGTAAAACTTATAAATATACAAATTAGGGTTGATAATAAGTAAAATCTTCGAGTTTTTAAGATGTGCAGTCAATGCTTTTGAATTGAAACTTCTTATAATTGCGACATTAAATTTTCTACTCAAAATTTTATATAGAATCTGAAAACAAAGATGAGCAGACGTTGCAATGAAATGGATGGATGTACGAAGATGTCAACATCAGTACGTACTTGTGCGATGACGACTTTGTAGCACGAAATTTGAACTAATCATATAACTTTATAGTTAGGCCACTAAGCCACTCCATGATTTTTGCATATCCAAGTGGAAGAGTGATCAATATATAATATAAAGAAATGGATAACAAATAATATCAGTTTACCACTTAAAAAGAACTTTGAAATATAATTATACCTCATATAGTAGTACCCTTATAATCCCTATATATGTAACACTGCAAACTACATTGCTCAGCAAACAAAACCCAAAACATTTCTGAACCAAAACATTCATTCCATCCAATCGGCGGGTTTAAGATTCGGGTATAGTAATATGGCATCTAACGTAGAAGCAGGGAAGCTAGAGTGGAGGATAAGTGTCGACAATGAGACAACAGAGAGACTGGTTCCGAAATCGGGGCCTAGTAAAAGGATATTTCTTTGGCTAAAGGGTTTTATAATGAAGGTAATCGTGGAGCGAATGGCAAAGTTTATGAAGAATACTTGGAGGATTGGGGCAGATGATCCGGCCAAAGTGGTTCACTGTCTGAAAGTAGGACTTGCACTTTCATTAGTCTCAATCTTCTATTACATGAGACCTTTGTATGATGGAGTTGGAGGAAATGCTATGTGGGCTATCATGACCGTTGTCGTCGTCTTCGAGAACACTGTCGGTATGTAAAACCAAACCCAAACTCATAAAACTTTAAACATTCTTCTAAGTGAGTGTAATTATATTGACATAGATATACATGTGCATGTGTGTATGTATCTCCTCCATGTACAACAGGAGCAACATTCTCCAAATGTGTGAACAGAGTGGTGGCAACTATATTAGCTGGATCACTAGGCATTGCTGTTCATTGGGTTGCAACTCAATCAGGAAAGGCTGAGATTTTTGTGACTGGATGCTCTGTGTTTCTCTTTGGTAATAGCCAAAACCCTAATAAGGATCAGTCTTTATTCCATTGTTAATAACAGAAAAAAAGAATCGATCTTTATTAAATTCCTTGTTTTGGGTTTTATTCTTACAGCTTTTGCAGCTACGTACTCGCGGTTTGTCCCGTCATTTAAAGCCAGATTCGACTATGGAGCAATGATCTTTATCCTCACATTTAGCCTTGTCTCTGTTGGGGGTTACCGAGTAGATAAGCTGGCTGCGTTTGCTCAGCAAAGAGCATCAACTATTGCTATTGGAACATCTATCTGCATTATCATTACTGTCTTCTTCTGTCCCATATGGGCAGGATCTCAGCTTCACCGCCTTGTTCAACGTAACTTTGTAAAACTTGCCGATTCATTAGACGGTAAGGGTTTAAGAAGATCAAACTTGTTATGCAAGGTTCCGCATTAGCTATATCCGCGCTGATTATCATCAAAACTACAGGCTGTGTAGCAGAGTACTTCGAGAAGAAAGACGTCTCAACCAATGAGAATGAAGATGAAGAAGCTAACATGAAACTGCAAGGATTTAAATGTGTACTAAACTCTAAGGGAACAGAGGAAGCCATGGTAACATTACAGATTATCTATGGACTAATACATTTTTTATTTGCAGCAGACGCTTATGCCTACTTTTTTTTCTCTCTCTCAGGCGAATCTAGCCAGGTGGGAACCTGCACATGGAAGCTTTAACTTCAGGCATCCATGGCAACTATATGTAAAGATAGGGGCTGCTATGCGCAGATGTGCTTATTGCCTTGAGAATCTCAGTATCTGCATTAACTGTGAAACAGAGGTAACCCTCTTCATATTTTATCACAGTTTCAAAGAATTGACTTCTAGAGGTTGTGAAAATAAAACTAGTGTCTTGTCTTCTGCTTTCAACAGGCACCAGACCAGGTCAAGAAGCATTTCGGAGAAGCTTGTATGAAAATGAGCTCAGCTTCTTCAAAAATCTTGAGAGAATTAGCGGATATGATGAAGGACACGAGAAAATCTTCCAAGATGGATTTTCTGGTGTTTGATATGAACTCAGCAGTACAAGAGCTTCAAGAGACCTTAAAAACTGTTCCAATTGAGACCAACAAACCTGAAGGAGAAGTCCCATCTGAAGAGAACAACGAAGGAGAGAGTGAAGACAAAACCAAGCCAATGAGCCTACATGAAGTCCTTCCGGTTGCCACTTTGGTTTCGTTGATAATCGAAAACGCAGCTAGGATTCAAACCACCGTCGAAGCAGTCGATGAACTGGCAAATCTTGCAGATTTCAAACAAGACTCAAAAAAGAAAACCGGAGACCGCAACACTAAACAACCACCACTAAGTACCTAAATCGCTTTCAATTACACATCGAAAACTCAACACACAGACATGAAGCCATGAAGGTTTTGAACCGGAGTTTTCATGTATACAAAGCCTTTTTAGTATATAACTTTCCTTACTTCCATAACCGAAATTTTCTTCGGCATGGTTTTTATAGGCCAACAAACAAGTTATGGAACTAAATCTTAATAATGTTGGAATCCACAATCAAATCTAGAGAATCATTACAGTGTCACCATAGAAAACAAGAAATGAGATCAAGATGAAAATAAGAACGTAACCAAACATTGGCCAGTCTTTATGTACACAATAGAATCTATGTTCACCTTGAGATGCACGTCTCAAAAGCTTTCACCTTTTCTCGAGGGTTTTGATGCCAAGGTTCAAGGCCAAATCCTCAACTGGAACCTTGATCACATCGTTTCTAACACCGATATCAGTAGCATACCTGCTCATACAATACATCCCAGCAGTGACTGTTGCTACACCAACAGGATTAGGGATCAACAACGTGAGAGGTGAAGAGAGGAGTGCAGCTAAAGGAGCGCCAAGAATGGAACTGGCTTGACCGCTTCTTCCAACACCGTTCTTATCAAGAATGAGCAACCCCGTCTTGCAGTAGAGAGCAAAGTCTTCACAGTTGTTTTGGAAGATGTCGTAGTTACCAAACCCGTTCTGGAGAAGGTGCATAGCTCTGTGGACAACTGTTTGGCAGGGATCAGATGATGCTGTTGTGCAAGTGCCACCGCGGACTCTGGTGAGGAAAATGGATGAGCTGACTCCATATTCGAAACGGTAAAGAGAGCCGCTTTTGAGGAAACAGTCAAGACAAGAGAGTACTACTCCACTGTTTGGTTGTTTGAATCCACAGTCAGGATATGTAGGGCAAGGAGCTTCTGAAGAAGAATCATTAACCACTGAAACTGAAGATGAAGAAGACGCTGAAGCAGAAGCAGAAGAAGAAGAAAGTGTGGGAGATTTCAAACTGTGCTCAGGTTTGAAATGGACCACCTTGCAACCACCGACATATACACCTGCCAATGTGGAGAAAAATCCAAAAGAAAACAAATTGAAAATGTCAACAAAAGCCATCAAAATCTATTTGCTTCCACATTGACTATAGAAGATTGAAACCATAGAAAGGTTCAGTCTTTAATCATAAAGTCAATAACTTTGGCTAGAGGAAACCCTAATAACCACACAAGAGATATCAATTTCACTAATTAAGACGATTTTTGACAAAAAAAACCAAAGTCTCAATCGCCCAATTGAAGCCAAAGAACAAACAAACAAACAACAAAAGTCAATCAATGATGGTGAAATCAGAGGGGAAAAAGAAGGTACCGTGGTGAGAATAAGCGAAGACAGCACGGTAAGTGTAGATGTGATCTCCAGGTTGAAGCTCGTCTCTCTCGACCTTATTCGTAATCAGACCCATTGCTTTCTTCTCTTCTCTTCTCTTCTCTTCTCTTCTCAGAAGCTTTCTTTCTTTCTTTTCGTCCTTTGTTTCTGGGAAATTACAGTAGAGGAAGAGATTCTGACGTCAGCGGCGGAGATTTTGATTGGGTGATCAAACCGGAATCCTTTTGACGCCGTTAACTGTTAAGTGACCGTGACGACTGACGATGACCGCTTGCATGCAGGGTAATATGGTAAATGTAGCATGCGCGTGTTTTAATCGCCGAGCGAGGCTTTTGTGAAGACGACAGCGTTTAGGAGTTCCACTTAGGATTCTTTAAACTTTTAATTTTGTTAAATAATTATTTAGTTAAAACATGCAGATGATGTTGGTAACCTAAACAAAACATGCAGATGATATGGGCAATCATTGTGTTGTTTGAGCAAAAAATTGATTAATGAATGTGTCTGTGTTAAATTTTTTTTTTTTTTTTTGTGTTAATCAGTTTGTTGATGTTTCTAGTGACATAACAATATAAAAAGTAGTTTTTTTAAATCTAACATATTTTTAAAAAGGTTTGTACGAAACATATGGTTACAGACTTACATACACTTTTAAAATAGAGTAATGTGGAATAATGTTCAATTTTGATTTCAGAATACCAAATAACATCCCAAACAAAAAAACTTGATTACTACTGATAATTCTATTTGATACATCATTAATTTTTCTTAATTTTATAGTTAAATTTTGAAAATTTGGATAGAGCGACTTTGATCGTTGAGCAGAAGACAAGTTGGTCGGTAATCGATTTCAGTATTGGAATATAGATTTTGGTACTCTACAAAATTACAGGTGAACTCAAGCATCTTGGGGAAAAATCTCACTCTCACACGTCACAAGGTGAAAAGTTGATCTCTTGATATTGGACTCTGTTTGGGCTTAAAGAATCTGTATACGGCCCAAGTATCGAATGGCCTTGGCCCTTGAGTCACGCTCACTCTCTCACTTTCATTTATTGCCATCTAATTCTTTTTGAATTGATAGTTGCCATCTAGTTCTTTTTGAATTGATAGTTGCCATCTAATTTTTGTGTTGTTTTTGTTTGTCAACTTATTTGATTAATCAACTCATTGCCATTTTACACTTAGTCGAAGGAATAAGCATATAACTAATCAAAATTCTATAGGAATTATAAACAATACGAGTTACTTATATATAATCAATCAATAATTGCACTCTGGAAATTTTAAAAGCAAATATGATGTGAGGATAAACAAAACATAAAAGCGTAGTGGAGCTAGAGGAAGAAACTTCGAGGAACCTCGCTTTTGTTGTAACCAATGATAGATAATATGTTACTTAAAAACAGGCCACAAATCTTCTTCAGACAGCACTCCAGCTGACAGATGTTTGCAGAGAAATTAAAGATCCATTGGTAGTACAGCACTTTTATAAACACAAACAGTGAAGAACTTTTGGCTTTATTTCATTGGTTTATATATCATTTATTAAAGGCTTAAAGCATTTGACTTTGCATCTGTAATTAAGAAAGTAACGTTAATTTAATAATGAGAGAGAGAGTGCAAAATGGAAGAATATCCAAGTATCCCCCGCTCCCCAAGAAAAACACGACTGAGAGAGAGCCGTACGGGAAAGGGAAAGTCAAACACGTAATAACAGTTTAAAAGGAAGGGTATTATGGTAACTTAGGTAAAGAGAATGGGAGGAGAATGGTAACGTTCCGTTTTCTTTTGGAACAGCGAATCACATGGGACCACATCACCACTAATACGATACCAAACCTTCGCTTTTCTGGAAAGCAAACAAACCAACCACATAAGAAGAAAGTAATATATTCAAAAAAATCAAACAAAGAATCGAAAAAAGAAAAAGAAAAACGAGTTTCGCCACAAACCACGACCAGTCCAAATCAAACATTTGTCTTCTTTCCTTATTAGTGGTAGTACACGAATCGAAAGCTTTGGAATAAAAATTTCTCTTTTCTTTCTTTAAAAAAAAAATCTCTGAGTCTTCTGCTTTGTCTCCAAGCAAACAAACTTTCAGTCAAAATCATTATTCTATTTTGACAAGAAGTTTCTCTTTGTTTTTGAAACTTCAATGACCAAAGGGTGTTCCTGGAATTTAGGTAAGCAGAGTACTCTGTTTTTTCCTTACAAGCTTTGTCTCTCTCTCACTTTCACTCAGTTCTTTGGTCTCTGGGTTTGTATCATTCTTCCTTTTTAACAGATCTAACTGTTATTCCATTTGGTATCTTGTTCTGTTTCATCAAATGGACATCAAACCGTTTATGTAATATTAAAAACCGCAACTTTAACTGTTGTTTGACTAATATGTTTGTTGCTTTCTTGTGGTTTTGTGCAGGGTTTTGAGATTTCGTTCCAAAGTTTAAAGCTTTTTGAAACAATGGAGGAAGAGAAGTCGTTCTCGGCATGGTCATGGTCCGTTGACCAATGTCTGAAAGAGTATAACACAACACTAGACAAGGGTTTAACCAGCGAAGATGTTCAAATCCGCCGTCAAAAGTATGGTTACAACGAGCTAGCCAAGGAGAAAGGCAAGCCATTATGGCATCTTGTGTTGGAGCAGTTCGACGATACGCTCGTGAAGATTCTTCTCGGTGCAGCGTTTGTCTCTTTCGTGTTAGCGTTTTTAGGCGAAAGCGAGGAAAATGGGTCAGGTTCAGGGTTTGAGGCCTTTGTTGAGCCGTTTGTGATAGTTTTGATCCTGGTTTTAAATGCTGTTGTTGGTGTGTGGCAAGAGAGCAATGCGGAGAAAGCACTTGAGGCACTTAAAGAGATGCAATGTGAATCAGCAAAGGTTATTAGAGATGGAGCCGTGTTGCCGAATCTGCCTGCTAGAGAGCTTGTTCCAGGAGATATAGTTGAGTTGCATGTAGGAGATAAAGTCCCTGCTGATATGCGTGTTTCCGGTTTGAAAACATCGACTTTAAGAGTCGAGCAAAGCTCTTTAACCGGAGAGGCCATGCCGGTTTTGAAAGGAGCTAATCTTGTAGTCATGGATGATTGTGAGTTGCAAGGGAAAGAGAATATGGTTTTTGCAGGAACAACTGTTGTTAACGGAAGCTGCATTTGCATTGTGACTAGTATCGGTATGGATACGGAGATAGGGAAAATCCAGAGGCAGATTCACGAGGCGTCTCTCGAAGAGAGCGAGACTCCTTTGAAGAAGAAGCTAGATGAATTTGGGAGTAGATTGACTACAGCCATCTGCATTGTCTGTGTTCTTGTGTGGATTATCAACTACAAGAACTTTGTTTCTTGGGATGTTGTGGATGGTTATAAACCTGTCAACTTCAGGTTTTCTTTCGAGAAATGCACTTACTACTTCAAAATCGCAGTTGCTCTCGCCGTGGCTGCGATTCCAGAAGGTTTACCTGCGGTGATCACGACCTGTTTAGCCTTAGGGACGAGGAAAATGGCGCAGAAGAATGCGATAGTGAGGAAGCTTCCGAGTGTAGAGACACTAGGCTGCACAACTGTGATCTGTTCAGACAAAACCGGGACTTTAACAACAAACCAGATGTCTGCAACCGAATTCTTCACTTTAGGCGGCAAAACAACGATTACTCGAGTCTTTTCAGTCGATGGTACGACTTACGATCCTAAAGATGGTGGAATTGTTGATTGGGGATGCTACAATATGGATGCTAACTTGCAAGCTGTTGCTGAGATATGTTCAATTTGTAATGATGCTGGAGTGTTCTACGAAGGGAAGTTGTTTAGAGCAACAGGTTTGCCTACAGAAGCAGCCTTGAAAGTTCTTGTTGAGAAGATGGGTATCCCGGAGAAGAAGAACGGTGAGAACATCCAGGAAGCTGCAAGCTTTTCAGACAGTGGTAGCTCAGTGAAGCTAGGTAAGTTCAAGAATTTGTCCGCACTCATTACATTGTCTGATTGGTAAACCGCAGAATAGCAACGTTTTCTTCATTGTTGGTTGATCTTTTTTTCCCATTCTTGCTGCACTAGCTTGCTGTGACTGGTGGAGCAAAAGGTCGAAAAGGCTAGCGACATTGGAGTTTGATCGCGTCCGCAAGTCCATGAGTGTTATCGTGCGCGAACCAAATGGTCAGAACCGGCTTCTCGTTAAGGTAAACATCATCTCTTCTTCTCTTGCTTTTCTCTATCCAATAGTAAAACCATTTTCCTGAATCATCCTTTTGTTTTGCTTTTGCAGGGTGCAGCTGAAAGTATACTTGAGAGAAGTTCATACACGCAGCTTGCTGATGGATCCCTTGTCGCTTTAGATGAATCTTGCAGAGAAGTGATCCTTAAGAAACATTCTGAAATGACTTCAAAAGGATTAAGATGTTTAGGATTAGCTTACAAAGACGAACTGGGAGAGTTTTCGGATTATACTTGTGAAGGACATCCTTCACACAAGAAGCTTTTAGACCCTTCTTGCTATTCAAACATAGAAACAAACTTAACCTTCGTTGGAGTTGTTGGTCTCAGAGATCCTCCGCGTGAAGAAGTTGGAAGAGCAATTGAAGATTGCAGAGAAGCTGGAATCAGAGTAATGGTGATCACTGGAGATAACAAATCAACAGCTGAGGCTATTTGTTGTGAGATTAACTTGTTTTCGGAGAATGAAGATCTTTCACAGAGTAGCTTCACCGGCAAAGAGTTTATGTCTTTACCTGCTTCACGGCGATCTGAGATTCTGTCGAAATCTGGAGGGAAAGTGTTCTCAAGAGCTGAGCCAAGACATAAGCAAGAAATCGTTAGAATGCTTAAGGACATGGGAGAAATCGTTGCCATGACAGGTGATGGTGTGAATGATGCTCCTGCTTTGAAACTAGCTGACATTGGAATTGCCATGGGAATCACTGGAACTGAGGTACAGAAACCAACTAACTTAACTGTTAAACACACTGAGAGTTTACATTTACCATTTCTACTCTAAAGGACACCAAGCTTTATGCACATTCTGGTACTTAAGTGTATACTGTTGAACAATTTTCAGGTTGCGAAAGAAGCTTCAGATATGGTTCTTGCAGATGATAATTTCAGTACTATCGTCTCAGCTGTAGCAGAGGGTCGTTCCATTTACAACAATATGAAAGCTTTTATCAGGTAAATAAAAAGGCCTTACATATATCATATCATACCTTTCTTCCTCTGTAAGTAAACTAAAATGATTTTCATTTCAAGGTATATGATATCATCGAACGTTGGAGAAGTCATCTCAATCTTTTTAACCGCGGCATTGGGGATACCGGAATGTATGATACCGGTTCAGCTTCTTTGGGTTAATCTGGTAACTGATGGTCCTCCTGCTACAGCCCTAGGCTTCAATCCAGCTGATATTGACATCATGAAGAAACCACCGCGCAAAAGTGACGATTGCCTCATTGATTCATGGGTTCTTATTCGATATCTTGTGATTGGTTCTTACGTTGGAGTGGCAACTGTTGGCGTCTTTGTCTTGTGGTACACACAAGCATCTTTCCTCGGGATTAGCCTAATCACAGATGGACATACATTGGTCAGCTTCACGCAGCTTCAGAACTGGTCCGAGTGTCCTACGTGGGGAACAAATTTCACTGCGTCTCCTTACACAATCGCTGGTGGGTTTAAGACAGTCTCGTTTGAGAACAACCCATGTGATTACTTCACACTAGGGAAAGTGAAGCCGATGACTCTGTCGCTCTCTGTTCTTGTGGCAATTGAGATGTTTAACTCGCTGAACGCGTTGTCTGAAGACAACAGTCTCTTAAAGATGCCACCATGGAGAAACCCTTGGCTTCTTGTGGCTATGACCGTCTCCTTTACGCTTCACTGCGTCATTCTCTATGTTCCTTTCTTAGCTAATGTGTTTGGGATTGTGCCTTTGAGTTTCAGGGAATGGTTTGTTGTTATTCTTGTTTCCTTCCCTGTGATTCTAATCGATGAAGGCCTTAAGTTCATTGGGAGATGCAGAAGAAGAAGAATCAAGAAGAAGATCAAGACAATGTAAAAAGTCTGATCAAACACAAAAAGACTAAGACAGTAGCTTTTTTATTTATCATTCTTTCTAAAGAAACAAACTTTGTATTTGATTTATATAATCTCCTTACAATCTTTTGTTTCATCATCAAATCCAGTCAAACACAGATTCTCTCAAATTTGCATTAAAACTACTCAAACCAAATATAGTAACTTTAAGTAACCCAGACAAGTTTTGTTGTACCGACAACGACTAATTCATTACAGATTCTCTCAAACTCCATCAAGACATCAAACAAAATCCCAGATTTGCCCCTTGTAACCAACATCTTGACCAAGCCCTTCAAGTGTTTACCAAATTTACCTCTCTCGACAACGTCATCGACTAAGACCTTGTTGTTGTTGTTCCTCTTCTTCTCTTGTCCCACAAGAAACTCCATCAACCTTCTGACATCTTCTTGAGTCCGACCAAGACAGTTCTTGGATTGACAAACGCTAACGAGGGCAGCAGCAAAACCCGACGCAGCTTTCTCGTGCACAGGAGGAGAAAGAGACGGTGGAGCTCTCGAGGGTTTGGCCTGTTGAAGCGGTAACGAGATTCCTCGTGGGAAAGTGGAGTTTTTGCTTTTGGAGTATGAAGATGGAGAAGACGACGTTGGTGGTTTTGGAAGGTTGGTAGACGCAGTAGCAGAAGCGGTTGCGTTAATGGTAGGTTTAAAGGAGGTGGATCTACGCCGTAGTGGAGGAAGAGAAGGGAGGTTGAATGATGAAACGGATGCTGAGAGAGTATCCATGGGAGACGTTGAAATGAGAGAATGAACTTTTGAGGCGTTTTCGATATTATCCACCTGAATGAGGAAACGAATCATTCAAAACAAATATTATATTATCTTTCTTCTAAATTCGCATTTTGTTGAATTAATAAAAAACGTAAAATATCGTCACTTACACTGTCCATAAGCCCAAAAGACTTAATGGGCCTAGCCGGCTTTGGATTTGAGGAATATAAAATGTACCTGACGAACACGTGATTTGTGAAAAGGTGGGGGAATCTAATACTTATCTTCAGTTTACGATATACTTAGAGTCAACAAGGTCTATATCGTGTAGGCTAAAGTTGTCTGCAACTGAAATTTTCCTCTTGTTATAGAGCTTAAGCTTACTTATTAGTCATTACCGATTTTAACAACCACAGATAATATACGACAAGAGTTACGTAAAATATGTTTAATAATCGACAATCTCGCCGGAGATTCCGGCTTGGCAACTTAGCTAGGCTTGTCCAATTACGGCAAAGCGTCAGTCATCAACCTCCACAACCCCCTGCACCACCACCACCACAGTCATCAGCATTTCAGCCACCTCCATATCAACCTTCATCCCCAATGCCTTCACCATCAACACTACCACCCTCTGTTCCTAAATCAACACTACCGCCCTCTGTTCCTAAAGATGGTGGAAATCGCCAGTTTTCATCACGTGTATCACCGGAACCGAAATCACCACCACGATCACCAGCATTTCAGACAAAATCATTACAACTGCAGTCACCTTCAATTATGTCCTCTCCAAAACAATTTTCATCGCCGATACCATCACCATCAACACTTCCACCGTCTCTTCCAGTGTCACGTGAAATTCACCGGTCTCCGCCACGTATACCGTCAGAACCGAAATCAACACAACCATCACTTTTATCGCCGAAATTAAAGGAAGAGTCTCAACCCCAAACGACACCACTGCCAACGTCAAAACAACCTCCATCCCCACCGAGTGAATCTCAGCAGCAACCACTAACATCGGCGCCTCCTCCACCACTAACACCAGAAGCAGAAAAGCTACCTTCCCTTCCATCAACGCTAAACACTACTTCAGAACATCAGTCCCAACCATCTGCAACGCTTCTGCCGTCTAAATCTACTGATGAAACTCGGTTTCAATCACCTCCCCTGTCGCAAGCATCACCACCGTCATTATTAGAACCCCATGAATCTCAGGCGTTTTTACCACCACCAAAATCAAATACTCCACCGTCTCCGCCATTAACGCTGAAAGCTAAAGAAGAGTTCCAATCCCAACCACTTCCACCATCTCCTCCACCGTCTAAATCTTCTACCAAAACTCAGCTCCGAGCGTTGCAAACATCACCACCGTTATTGTCACAATCCAGTGAATATAAGCCGTCTTTACCACCACCCGAAACCAAAACTCCACCTTCTCCACCATTGACACTAAAAGATAGCGAAACATTCCACTCCCAACCAGTTCCATCGATTGATGAAACATCATTGCTTCCGTTACAAGCATCACAACCATCATTATCAGAATCCCATGAATCTCAGCCGCCTTTACCACCACAAAAATCCAATGCTCCACTCTTTCCATCATCTCCTTCTAAATCTTCTATAGGAACTCAGCTCGGATCACCCCCTCCATTGCAACCATCCCCACACTCATTGTCAGAATCCGGTAAATTTCAGCCGTCTTTACCACCATCAGAAACAAAAACTCCGCCATCTCCACCCTCAACGCTAAAATCTCAAACAGATTCCCAGTCCCAACCGTCTCCACCGCTTCTTCCATCTAAATCCATCGATGAAACTCGGTCCCGATCATTGCTTCCGTCGCAAGCATCGCCACCATCATTATCACCTCCTAAATCTGGTGAATCTCAAGCGCCTTTACCACCACCAGACACCAAAACCACACCATCAACGCTAAAAGCTAGTGAAGAATCCCAGTCCCAACCACCACCACCTCTTCATCCGTCTAAAGCCACTAATGAAACTCGGTTCCAATCATCGCCTCCGTCTCAAGAATCGCCACCGTCATCATCAAAATCTGGTGAATCTCAAGCGCCTTTGCCACCACCAGAAGCTAAAACTCCTCCTTCAGCACCGTTATTGTCAAAATCCGGTAAATCTCAACCTCGTTTACCACTACCAGAAACAAAAACTCCATTGTCAATGCTGAACAGCATAAAAGCTGCTGAACAATCCCAGCCTCCATCGATTCAGCAGTCTAAAGAGTTCCAATCATCACCACCGTCTCTATCAGAATCGAGTGAATCTCAACTGCCTTTGCCACCACCAGAAGCTAAAATTCCACCGTCTCCACCGTCAACGCTAAACACTCCTGAAAACTCCCAGCCTCCACCGCTTATGCCTTCAAAGTCCATCGACGAAACTCATTTCCAGCCATTGCCTCCTCGACAAGCATCACCATCGTCATTGTCAGAATCTCAACCACCTTTACAACCACGAGAAGCCAAAATGCCACCGTCACCACAAACTCCTAGTGAAGAATCGTCCAAATCTCCATTGTCAACGGTGAACCGTATAAAAGCTGCTGAAAAATCCCAGTTCCAACCGCCTCAACCGATTCATCCATCTAAAGCTATTGATGAAACTCAGTTCCAATCATCACCACCGTCACTATCAGAATCTACTGAATCTCAACTGCCTTTGCCACCAACTCCACCGTCTCTACCATCAACGCTAAACACTCTTGAAAAACCCTTGCCTCCACCGGTTATGCCGTCAAGATCCATCGACGAGACTCAGTTCCAGCCATTGCCTCCTCAGCAAGCATCACCATCATCACTGTCAAAATCTCAACCGTCATTACAACCACGAGAAGCCAAAACGCCACCGTCACCACAACCTCCTAGTGAAGAATCTCAGCTTAAACCACTTCCACCATCTAAATCTATTGATGAAACTCTAGGTCAGTCACATCCTCCTAAGTCCACACCTCCATTGCCTGAATCTGACCAACAATCAAGATCTCAGACACACTCATCATCATCCTTGTCTGAAAATGTCAAATCGCAATCCCTTATGCCTCCACCACCACCATCTCCAAAGGCTATGACGTCACCATTACAGCCTCTATCTCCTACGAAATCACAACCGTTGATTCCTTCCCTACCTAAATTCCAAATCATCCCTTCACCTAAACCGTTGTTACCCCAAATTAAACCGAACTCAATCGAATCTCATTCTCCGAACCCCATAACCACTGAATCTCACACTACGCAGGTTCATAAAAAGAATGAAAATCACAATTTAGAGAAACCGGACGTACAGCTCACTGGAGAAGTTAATGAAAGCAAAGGAAAAGCTATTAACTCGGAGAAAACAAATTCAGTGCCGCCAACGATGATGATCATGATGTTCGTTAACAGTAATGTTCAAGGGATCAATACCTCACTCTCGCTCGATTCATCTTCTATCGATCATGAGCCAGGCGTCCACTTGACCATCGATTATGATCAAAATTGTGATTTTTCTTCGACGTTTTTTTAAAAATATGTGTTTGGAAATCTTGTGTATCGTCGTCGGATTACATACAAAATAAAAAAAAGTCTATAAATGGGCTTCGTGTTTATACATTTGAACCGGCCCATTAAATCTTGACTCTGGGCTTTTATTTTATTGAAGCAGACTAAATTAGTTAATTCTTCATTTTCTTTTACATGAATCCAGGGACGTTAAATGAGTTCTTGTAAACGGTACTAGATAAAGCACACACGTTAATTTTTTGTTCAAAACAAAAGATTGATTCCATTGATGTTGTAGAATCTTCCTTGTCTCGTCATCATGATAATTTTTTTTTTGTCAAGTCAGAACAGTAATCAAGCATAATTTACTGATTTCATAATCTATCTTAAAAAACTATATATTATTCTCTCTGTTTTTTAAATGTTAATGTTTTGCTTTTATTTTTTGTTTTTCAAATATTGATATTTTGGACATTAATTAATATTTCTTTCGTTTTTTAATGTTTGTTATTTTAGAGATTATATTTTATTTCAGTTTATTTAATGTTTTAAATTTTTTGATGTAGATATTATAAAAAGTTACCTAAAAAAATTATTATTAATTCTAATTTAAAAAATATAATAAAAATTACTTAAATTATTATAGTTATTTTTTATGATTGTGTCTTTTTAATAAAATAACATTTTTAATTTGTATAATTTGAACTAAAACAACAAATAATAAAAAAACAAAGGAAATATATTTTACTTTAAAAATAAAACATAAAATCAAATGAATATTTAATTTTATTGGAAAACCAATAAAACTTTAAATTAGTTAAAAATAAAATCAAAATTTATTAAAAATAAATAAATATTAAATATTTTTAATATGTGTGAAATGTTTAAAACATTAATTTATAAAAACAGAAGGAATAGCAAATACTTTTATTATAAACTTTAGGAGTATTGAATGAGAAAAAAAAAAGATC
>KE154487.1:244068-266004 GCA_000411075.1 Sisymbrium irio | reverse complement strand
AGAATATAATTATAAACTTCAAGTTTAGATGATAATAATATATTGTAAATCAAACATAAATCATCCATATTTACAAACCATGAATTGATAATAAACATGGTTTGAAAATGGTTATATTAAAAAAAAATTAGTAGACAAAAAGAAAAAATACTTTTTAGCACAGAAAAATAGAGATTCGTGCTGATAACGTGTTTTAACAAGAAGAGAATGAGAGAATAAGAGATGAAGTTGTGTGTTTATTCCAATATAGAATTCCTTTATATAGGAATTATAAGTGGTGAGGTCATTAGGTCTAAACCTAATGGGCCTAATATAGACATCTAATATGTACATCTAATTATACATAACAGATATTAAGTTGTAAATGGATTTCATTTTTCTATATTAAATGTTATATTTTTTCATTTAAGCATTTGGTTGATATGTAAATAAAACTAACCACCTTGAAATATCTATCACATGATTAAATTCACAACCATTCCATCAACTTCACTCCCAAAATACAATGAGAACATCTAAGTTTAAAAAGAAACTTTGAATTTCGGATAAATAAAAGGAGCACCAACCACTTTTTCCAATATTGAATCTATGCTCTATTGGATGTAACCAGTTAGTTAGTGATGATATATTGTTTCTTCCCGACGATTTTCATTTTTTTCTTCTCCAACGCTTCCAGCTTATATGGAAAGGTTTTAGATGTTCTTCAGCTCTAGAGTTTCAATTTTAGTATTTTGGTTCTATTTACTTTTAGTTATTTGATATCGTTTGTTGGAAGTATTTTTTCCAGTTCGCTTAAGTCAGTTGTGGGAAATGTTTCCTCTAGGTTCCATGATAGGTTGTTCTTGTTGTTGTGTATTCTTAGAGCATCCTCCTCTTAGGGAGTATCTAAAATTATTATCAATTATGATTAAAGTTAAGATTTTTTTATTTTAATTATGGATTTTTACAATATTGTCATCAAAATATTTAAACAATTTCAAGATGGGATAAAATAATTAGTTAATCTATTTGATTATAAAATATTGAAAATAACTAATACTAAAAAATCAAATAAATTGACTATGTAATTATAGTTATATAATTTTTAAATTTATATGATTATATTTTTCATCAATAAAGAACTAAAGAAAGATTTTAGAAAAAAATTATGCCGTTATAATGGGCCATAATCTAGTTGCTATTTAAATAACTTTGTTGTTTATATATTTATTGTCCTTTATTTTTGGAAAAAATACATTTCATGTCTTTCTTCTCTATATTTACATCTTTTGAATCTCATTCACTCATTGGTCAGGAAAACAATGGATAATCTCACATTTCTTCCACCATTGTCTTCTTCTATACTCTCTTTTACGCAGCAAACTCCAGCCATAGTGTCATCTTCTCCGGCCGATCTACTTCAGCATAAACTCCGATTTGTCGTGGAATCATCCTCGGATCGATGGGCTTACGTCATTTTCTGGCAGAAGAAGATTGATGATAAATCAGACCGGTCTTACTTGGTTTGGGTTGACGGCTATTTCGGTGGAAACAAGAACAAGTCCCAAGAAAATGTTCATTTTTCTTTGCCTCATATATCTTATGATTTCAAAACCTCTATAATGAAAATATCCCAAAATGTCTCGTATTTTATTAAAGCTATACCTATGAAATAATATAATGTTTCATTAACTTTTTTTTTTTTTTTTCCTTGGTTTCTTTCTAGTATACATATAACAGCATGGAGTGTGAGCTGATGATGGACGGTGGAGATTTGGAATGGTTCTATGCAACATCGATTAACGGTGGCAATTGGTCACCAAGTACGAAAATTTCCTGTGACTCTTTGGTTTGGCTAACCGGTTCCGACGAGATTCGGTTTAGCAACTGCGACAGGGCTATAGAAGCTGGTTTCCATGGGATCCACACGTTTGTCTCCATACCAATACACAATAATTGCGTTGTCGAACTTGGTTCGTCTGACACGATTAAGCAAAATTGGAACGTTATCAATCGGCTCAAGTCAATATTCCGGTCAGGTGAAACCCTGAAACACACTAACCAAACCGGTTCTAATCCTAAACCGGTGGTATCAGATCATTCGGAAGTCGGAAGTCAACAATCAACAATGGAAAGAAAACGGAGGAGCAGTACCGAGACGGCAGAGAAACTGAATCTTAGGCCGGTTATGAACCACGTGGAAGCTGAGAGGCAGCGGAGAGAGAAGCTTAACCACAGGTTTTATGCCCTACGCGCCGTCGTACCAAACGTGACAAGAATGGACAAAGCGTCTCTCTTATCCGATGCCGTTTCGTACATTGAAAACCTCAAGTCCAGAATCAACGGCCTCGAAACTGAGATCAAGAGACTGAAGACATATACGTTAGAAGACAACAGCACCAATACGTCTCCGTCTTCTGTTGGCCAAGTCAACCAGAAACCTTGGGAAACAAGCCACTTCGAGGTGCAAGTGAAGATCGTTGGAGAAGAAGCAATGGTGAGGGTAGAGACGGAGAATGTGAACCATCCAACGTCGGCATTGATGAATGCGTTAATGGAAATGGATTGCCGTGTACAACACGCGAGCGCGTCGCGCATGAGTCAGGTTATGGTTCAAGATGTTGTTGTTTGGGTTCCAGACGAATTAAGATCAGAAAATAGGCTCAGGACCACACTTGTTCGAAAGCTAAGATCAGTATAACTCGAGCTTAGTTAGTCGATTACGTAACGAAATAATAATATTGCTCTTTTCATTAAAGGACTGCTGTATTAACTAAGACGTTTAATTTAAATTAATTAGTATGATAGAGATCCTAAAACTTGCAGATTACGTATACATTTTTTTAAAAATGGTAGCTAAGACTAACTTTCTTTTTTAGGTTTTCATATCATTAAATAGAAGAAATTAAATATAAAAGAACAAACGAAAGTGTGATCATTCCTATGAGGCTTTGATGAGCAAGAGGATAAAAGTTGATAAATATTGGAAGAGATGGTTCCTAGAGATAAGAAAGACCAACTATATAACTACTGTTTTACCCAAAAAAAGAAAAAAGAAAGAACAACTATTCCTTTATTAATGAACGATAACTTAAACAACTAATCTAAGCATCTTACGTTTGGTATAATGAGCCGGTTTAACGATAGCCTGACAGTTTGGTTGGTTTGCTCGCATAGACTCATATAGTACCAGTGTACAACAAAGAAGAAATAGAGGGTACAATAGTATAACATAATTATATAGATGCACTATAAATTTGATTGTTCTAGTGAAACAAGATGCGTGAAATGTGGTTAGTGTTAACGTACGTACGCATTTTGCAGTAGAAAATAGGAATTAACATTAGTATATATTTATGATATATATAGACCAATAATATTAGTTTCGTTCATTTAGTTATGGTTTTGGTTATACCTTTGGGATAAAATGTTATATACCATACAGTCTATACTAGTCTAGAAGGATTATATTTACAAATAATCATCACGTATGTGTATATATGCATAATCCTTCTAGACTAGTACTATACAAAGGATAATTACTGTTCACAAATAATTTTCAATTTTACAAATGTATCAGAGATAAATCATTTTTTCTCAATTGTATTGCATCACAACAAAAAGGGTATATTAAACTATTACTGTTGCACCATTGGTTTAGTGTTGTTTTCTCAGAATATGCGTCACCAGATGTGGAGATTTTCAAGAGAAGAAATTCATTAATTGATCACTTGGAAATATTAGTCTAATATTTGCTGGATGTTCAAAAAAGAAGAAGTAATATAGTAGTCTGAGGGAGACGATATAGGCGACAAGGAATAGTAGAGCATACATCGACACAAAACTCGTCAAAAACATAATCATAATTCACCTCCCACTTAACACCAAGATAATTACTATTTGGAGTGCTATGAAGACCTTGTCTTACGTACATCTGTCATGTCCAATTATATTACTGCTTTGGAAAAAAAATTGGTTCAATGCAAAGTAAAAAAAGTGTACAATAATGCAAAATAGAAGAAAAAGGCACAATAATGCAAGGAGAAAAAGTTACAATAATGCAATTGCCTTGTGTATCTTCAATATTTTGTTCGCTAATTACTAGCTGCAAAAAAATGCTTTAAGTATTTTGTGTGTGATAAGGTACGCATTCTGTACCCAGCGTTAACAACAGCGACACAGCCTTGCAATTTGTGTACGTATGCAATGGAACAAAAAAATTAATTTTGTTATTTCACCATGATTGATTGTTTTAGGAAAATATCTTATATACGTATCTCTGTCTATAACCTATGAGAGTAAATATATTCACATGGTTATCTGCAATCCAGCAACGATGTAACGAGGCTCACAGTCACAGAAAACAAACCTATATATACAGGCAAAATCAGGGTCGGTTCAGTTATTCTAGTGGTCCTACGCTTGGCGACAAACGGAAATGATCATATAACATAAAACTACATATTAACTATAAGTAAAATATAAATATATATGACGTATGAATTTTTAAGGATATGCATCATAACCATTTTGATATCCTCGACTGTAGCAAGACGTTCTTGAAACAATAACAAAATTGGAGATTGTAATGTGGAGAACTGGAGATTGTCTTTTGATGACTATAATGCTTAAACAATAATGAGATAGCGTGACTCTAGGAGGTCGAGAAAACGGGGAGAGTGAGAATGAATTTTTCACTTTTTCTTTTTGGTTTTTCTTATTCTATATTTTCCTCAACCTCAACCTCAACCTCAATCCCTTTTTAACTAGCTTCAGCACAACACCTGAACACTTTCAAAGAATAAAGAGGTCGTTACGAAGCATTTTCAATAAAACTTATTCCACTGTTTACAAAATTCAAAAACGAATAAATTAGTTCGAAATGTTCGGATCCATCCTACAATGACCTCTATAGATTTAATTTTATCAGTGTATATCAATTATAATTTCTAAATTTTTTTATACTTGTTGTCAAAAAAAAATCTTGGAGACCGAGTTTAGTTCGACTTCACTCGAAAGTTCATATTTCGGCCTTCTTGAGAGAATAACATTGTACTTGTGGGTGTCCAGGACGAAGGTGGGGGTATGTCCTTTCAGGTGAAAATGAAACAACATGGCTTAGTTTTAGGTGTCAAGCAACAACACCATAAAACTCCGTCAGGTTTGTAAAGATTCTTTTCTGAAATATCTTACTCGGTAACAAAGAAATCTTTTTTCTATACAAGAACATTTGCATTCGAGGAGATCCTATGATGGGCCATTATGGCCCAATAGATACACACCACAAATTTCCATGATGGGCATTACCTATGATGGACCATTATGGCCCAATTCAAGGAGAACCTATGTTGGCCATTACCTTTTATCACGTTTCCATCTCTCTCTTTCGTTACAAACATGATTACCTTTGGACCTCGAGCCATGACTTTTCTCGTGGGCCAAATAATCATAAATCCTAAGATGGGCCATTATGGCCCAATAGATACACACCACATCAATAAACCAAACGTAACTTCGCTTAATTTCTCTGCGAACGATTCTTCCAGAAAATTTTCCCTGCGCCTCCTCTCCGTCGTCTGTGAATCAATCGAGGTAAAATCACTCTTCTCTTAGATCTATCTGATGATTTCGTCGCTGTGTAGTTTATTCCCCCTTTTTGGTTCGATTTTTTTCAATTTAAAATTTTAATTTAGGTTTTCACGAGATCTATGTATCTTAGCTTCTGAGCCAATCTTTGAATAAATCTGTTTATTTATTCCGAATTAGAACAAGGAAACGAGATTGTACATGTTTGAATTTGGTGGCTTTGATTATGTTCTGTCTATTTAATTAAGAGATGGTAATGGTTTGTGACATGATTCACTTTCAGTTATAAGTATGTCAAGAGCCACATACATAATCGGTGCACTAGCGGGATCTGCTGTTGTAGCCTATGTCTGTGACAAAGTCATTTCTGATACTAAGATTTTCGGAGGTAAGTTTACGTCATTATTACCTTTATGAAGCTAACTCCTCATTATTATTATTACTACTAATTATCTATTTCGTTTTTTTTTTTTTTTAATTTGGAATATTTCAGGGACTACACCAGGAACTGTTTCTAACAAGGCATGGGGAGCTGCGACTGAAGAGAGACTCCAAGCATGGCCTAGAACTGCTGGTCCTCCTGTCGTTATGAACCCTATCAGTCGTCAGAACTTCATCGTCAAGTCACAACCTGAATGAAGTTGTTCCTTTGTCTCTCAGTTCGTTATGGATTTTATTCATTACGATATTTTCTATTTTTCTGTTTGATTTGAGGATCGGCTAGGTTCTCTAGCTGGTTGTAGTATAATAATTTGTGGGGATTGATGGAATGGGATTGGATACACATTATTTCAGTCCTGGCTTTTCCAGATGCTATTGCTTTTTTTTGTAATGTTTTTGTTGATTTTGACGATAAATGAAATCGAGCCAACAAGACTTGACAGCTATTGCTTTTTGTTGGTTTCATATAGTTAGTGCAGGGAGATGCAACAGGTTCAGTCAGACAAGTCTTTTTACCGAATTTGTTTTGATTCTTTGTGTTGGTGTATGGTTTCATTCTCTCTGAAAAACTAAATAGAAGTTTCACTAGTGTTTCTGTTCAACCAAACTTGGTTCGGATGAGGTTTGATTAGTGTCCACGCTCCAGCCTTGGAATCGATATGTAACAAACAATTGAGCGTGGTTCTGAACCGGTGCAACTAATACCATACAACAAAAATGTTACATTTGAATGTGTGTGCATATTCCACATCCATATAGGAACTCAATCAAACTTGAACTGTCTCAAAACCCTAAATGGAGACTAACCTGATAAAGTGATATATAACTCTCTCATCATAGTAAAAGTAAAGAAAATCCTGGAAAAATAAAAACAGAACCTATTTAATATCAACAAAAACATCAGTTTCTTGTTCTTCTACCATTTCATTTTCCTTCATGTCTACCGGCTGAGCCACCTTGACCGTCAGCTCCAGTCTGGCTGACATCGGTCCCACCCTGTTTACCTCCATCACGAGCATCATTCGGACCTACTGTTGTCAGAGAAGGAATATGTAAATTAAAAAAGAGGAAATGTTACGAGATAATAAGGTTCCAAACTGATGCAAAACCATGAGGAAAGATTAAAATAGTGGAGACGTTCCATTACCGTTGTTTGTGCCAAGAGCAGTTTCCGGGTGCTGCAGTCCGTTGTTGTTATTGAAACCCATCATTGGTCTAGTCCCCATGTGCCCTCCTTGCATAGCTTGTTGATACAACTGTTGCTGCGGATCTTGAAGTTGATGCAGAGTACCAAATTGCAATGGACCTCTTGGAGGGAATAGCCCGGGGGGTATCTGTTGAGCCATTCCCACCGCTTGTTGATGCTGCTGCATGAAGTAGCTTGGTGGTGGCTGCTGAATGGCTGATGGATGAGGAGCCATCTACATAAAAATCAGTCACAAACGGTAATGAAAGCGGAATGTTATACAATAATTTTACTAATTCAAAACAGAAGTTACCGCTTGGGGAGTCATCATGGCTCCTGGTGTTGGTGCAGCAACAGCAGCTGGTGGCTGAGGTTGAGCATCAGCAATTGCAGCGAGGTACATCAAATTCTTCTGGAGAACAGCTTGATACCTGAATTAGATACAAAGCAAGAAATAAGAATCAAGTATTGTTAAAATAAAACAGCTCAGCTCGGAGACTTGTATCGAGAGTTGTGATATAACTTACTGAGCACATTCTGCAAGTTTACCGAAATTCTGATTTTCCAAGATGGCCACTATCAGCTTCTTGTTCTCATCAAGATACTGCACGAACCAATAACAAGAGATTAATAAATAAATGAAAACAAAGCTTGTTCAAGTATTCACTGTCAAAATATTTACTCATATTTACAATTAGATTCCATCATATTTACAAAGCATTTAATCTCATAATCATTAAAAAAAAAAAAATCACAAATGAGTTCAATAAACAAACAAAAAAACCACAGTAAACTTAAATTTTCTTATTCCAATAAAAACTTAAAGCGATAACATGACATTTTAAGACCATTCCTACATAAGATAGCTCAATTATACTGAAGAAGGAAAGCTTAATTATTTAAACTACTCAGAAACCAATAAGACAAAACTGAGAAAGCGAAAATGTAATAAAAATAAAACCTTTTGGATCTGTTCAGTGGTGATGTTAGTGTGCGGAAATGAAGGAACCATAGGAATCATTTGCGGAGATTGCTGCATCTTTGTAATTCACTGTTTTCGGATAATCAGTTCAAAACAGTAAAACCCTAAGTTTCGTCTCACTTCCCAAACTGGGACCAAAAGAAAAAAAAAACACAGTGATGCAATATTCGACGAATATTTTGGATTATCTTTGAAGTTTTTAAGACATTGATTTCGTTTGAATTTCGCCGACGAGGTTTCTCGGAAATTTCAAAGACAAAAAAGTCCTCAAACACTTTAATGACAATTGTCTGCTTTACGATAAAGACAAACAACCCACATTTGGGCTGTTGTTGTATCATTCAGGCCCATTAACGATAATTAAACAAAAACAATGAAAGCCTCTGAGTGAACAAGAAGGTTTGGGCTGTTGTTTCATTCGGCCCATTTACGATAATTAAACAAAAATAATGAAAGCCTCTGAGTGAACAAGAAGGTTACTCCAAATCGGTTACTAATCGAATCAACCGTCGTCCTCCGAACCAAGGAACCTCCGATCCCTCCTGACTTCTCTCACAGTGGCTTCGGATATCCTACGACGGTTGTTTCCGGCTCGGACCCGAAGACCTGCTCCGATTATCCCTTTGACCCGGCTAGAGATGAACCTTTTCCGGTTCTGCTCCGGTCTAAAAGTCCTCGGCTACTTCATGATCCTTCTAGTCGTCGCCGTCGTCGCCGTATCTTACTACGCCGTCATCGTCAACACATGGTGGCCGATCTTTATCGAAGGAGGACATGGAGCTCTCTCAGCACTCGCCTGCTTCATCATCTTTCTTTTCCATTTCTTGGTAAAATTTCAAGATTACGTCTTTTGCTCGAGCTTCGTTTCTTGAATTGAAAGTTTAGGGCTTTTTCTACTTAAAGCTGTTTACTTTATTGATATATTGCTGATGGGTTGATGCTTTCTTGGTCCTTTGCAGTTGGTAATGCTGTTGTGGAGTTACTTGACTACAGTTTTCACGGATCCAGGTTCTGTACCTGAGCATTTCAGAAGAGAGCTTGGAGGTGGTGATAGTTTGGAAGCTGGTACTTCGACAGAACGAGGAGCTTTTGGTTCTTTAGGTTACTGTTCTAAATGCCGGAATGTTAAGCCGCCTCGTTGTCATCATTGTTCTGTGTGTAAGGCAAAAAAGAACGATTTGCTTATGCTCTTGTTCTTGGTTAGATTGCAAATAGGTTAACTTAATTCATTTTATGCAGGTCAAAGATGTGTTCTCAAGATGGATCATCATTGTGTTTGGATTGTTAATTGTGTTGGAGCACGCAATTACAAGTTTTTCCTTCTCTTTCTGGTATAAACAAACCCTTTTCAGTTGTAATCTTATGGTTCTGGAAGTTATGTTTGGTGTGTGTATTTGGCTGGATTATTAACTCAATGTTTTGCTGATTTCTTTACGGTTTTTCGTTTTGTAGTTGTATACTTTTCTCGAGACGATGTTGGACGTTGTTGTCTTGCTTCCTAGTTTTATCCAATTCTTCAGCCAAGCTTTAAAGCATTCCTCTTCTCCGGGTAAACTGGCATCCCTCGTTCTGGCTTTTGGTGAGTGTGATACGGTTCTTTTTTCCCCGGAAGTTATTAGCTTTTCTTTTCTCATTTTCTTTCTTTATGTTTCTTACAGATTCTCTATCCCCTTGATGCAGTTCTTAACTTAGCGTTCGTTCTCAGCCTTCTCTGTTTCGTAGTCATGCATCTCTCTCTTCTTTCATCAAACACTACTTCAGTCGAGGTAACTCTATTATGTTGGCTTCTATAAACAAATCTAAAGCTTGAACATACGATTCTCTTTGCTAAATCAATGTTTTTCAGGTTCATGAGAAAAACGGAGATGTCAGATGGAAATATGACTTAGGAAAGAAGAAAAACTTCGAGCAGGTGAGTCTCTTCTTGTGATCCTCCTTTTGTTTTGCATCATTCCATGGAATCGTTAGTTAACTTGATTAAACTCTGCTGCCTTGTGGTGAAGGTGTTTGGGAAGAAGAAGGCGTTTTGGCTCCTCCCATTGTACTCTAAAGATGATCTCGATAACATAACGTCACTTCAAGGCCTTGAGTTTCCGACTCGTTCTGACATCGACCCTTGATTGAAACAACAACCAATCAATCAAACATCGTCAGAAAGTTCTCAGCTTTCCGTACAATGTAGATAACTCTTCTCATTAATGTATTCTGAAAACACATTACATTGTTGTGATAATGAAATAGATTTGATTCATTTGTAACTTGATGTTCTTCAACTTATCTGACACGAGAACCAGTATAACTTGTTGTTCAAGAAAACAATCACAGGTTATACTTATATCAATGTGCGATCTCCCGCAAACTCTGTTGGGTCTCCTTGTCTCGTCAAAATTGACTTTAGAAATCGAAGTTGACTTTGACCATTCAGATTCTGTTTGATGGAAACGCGAATCTACGAATTCGTTAGGAATCGTGAGTTCTTTACTTCTCAGTTTGACTAGCGATGGTCTTAATTAAACCGTTTAACTAATGCTTATTAAGGTTGATTGATCCACGTAACGTATTCAAAGTATTCAATGCACATGCTTCTTTTATTGATGCATATGGTATAATAATTGTTTCTGTACTTGTAGTTTTTCTCACCAACATATTAATTTCATAACTACGCATATGAACTGATTAGTACACTAAAAATAAAAAGTTCTTGAAGTTAACCGATATTATTAAAAAGTCCCATAATTTAAGAGAATATAAGATCATACCACTCGACAACCCTAATCCCCTCAGCAATCTCCTTATCAAACCAGAAACCGTAAGGTTTCGATTTCACATTTTTATAACACATGAGAGAGAGAGCTTTTCTTAAGTTCTCAAAAGAAACAAACTACAAATAGATTCCAATACAACTCTCATTTTTCATTTTCTACTTTGCTTCTTTTTTCTATTAGCTGGGCTGCTAGTAGGGTCGGTACCTTCGGCCTCCTCGGCCACCATCATGATCATGACTGTTATCTCTCCCTGAGCCTCCACTTGAGCCGTTATTCCGGTCAGCTCTTCTGGGTCGTGGTGGTGGTGCCATCTGCATACCAGGCTGTTGCCTGCATATAACATGTAAACCATATCAGTTTTTAACAATTTTGTTCTTGAGACAAAGAAAGCAAATAATTATATCATGTATAAAGAGGGAGATGAACCCATTTTACTTAAAAGGACAAATTGACTTACAGAACATAGCCAACTCGGCCGTCGGGAAGAAGCATTGGAACCATTTGCATCCCTGTTGGCATTGCTCCTCTACCATAGATCATTGGCTGCTCAATACGAAATTTAAGCCAAAGTTTACACAAAAATTGCTGATAGTGACTTCTTATAAGATGACAAACATATATTTTCTTAGAAGCATATATATACCTGACTAAAACTACCGGCAATACCCAAACCAGAGCCCATAGCACCATAAGGAGCCGCAGCAAACCCACCAAACGTGGGATGCGCAAAGGGAGCAGGAGTAGGTGCAGCACCATAAGAATAAGAAGAGTCATGTTTCCTTTCAGCTTGGGGTTTAGCAAGCACAACTTCTAGCGGTTGACCTGTAGTTTGCAAGTTTTCGGTATGTGTTACTCAATTACATCTCTTGGGACCAAATAAACAAACACTTTCACAAGACATATCGAAGGCATAACATTTCATGTTACTCAAAAGCTGTATTCTGGATGAGTAATAAAAACTTACCGTTGATTTCATATCTCTCGGACTCTTTGACAGCCTTCAATGCACTAGACCTTTCAGCATAGTGGACGAACCCAAAATCACGTTTTCCACCCTTTCCAGGAGGTGTGACTATTTTAGTCACTTCCCCATGCCTCTGAAAGAGTTCTTTCAGTTGCTCTGTTGAGGTATTCTCTGGAATATTCTTGACATAGAGTGCTTTCACCTGAGTATTTAAGCGTTAATAAGAGAGTGATTGTCAAAAAAGTGTTTTGCCGAAAGAGAGGACTTTGCGCAGATAGATTAAACCCTATGTTTAAAGAATACCTGAGCAGCCGCAGCAGAATGCTCAGGAGAGCTTTTTGGGTCTGCCCAAGTCACAGTTGGAGCGTTACCCTCAAGCTTAAATTCAGAGTCTATCATTTTCTGCCTTGAATAATCAGCACATGCATTGTTATAGTATAAAACAAATGCAAAACCACGGTTACGAGTGGAGTTTGCTGGGTCCTACAGGCACCAAGAAGATAAGGGAATCAAGCAAAGATCAATCATGGCAATCAGATTGACTAAAAACTTTCTTACTTTTATGAGCTCGATGTTCTCCACTCCAGGACCAACCGCCTCTATGACTTTTCTAAACTCATCCTCAGTCCAGCTCTTTGGGATGTTACCAATAAATAGTCTATTCTTAGTTTCAGACAGAGAGCATCTTATGGTTTTTCCCTGTAAAAAAAGTTAAATATCGGTTAAACAAAAGTAGTTACAAGTGCAAAGTAAGAACTAGCAATGATCGATAAGTTAAGCGGTTGTAGATTACCTTATACTCTTTACTGTGCAACTCCTCAATGGCCTTTTGTGCAACGTCTTTCGTTTTGAAAGCTACAAAAGCATAGCCTTTGCTCTCACCAGAGTCCCTATCTTTCATCAGTCTCACCTAATAATAAGAAAAGTAAAAAGTCAGCCCTAAATAAAAAGAGGTTCGTGTTTGAATAGAACACAAAGATTATTGTTTTTTCCAACCTCAAAGATGTCGCCGATTCCTTCGCAAAGATCCCTCAGGTCCTCTTCTCCAACATCCCTAGGGAGTCCGCCAATGAAAACTTCAGAACCATGAGGAGGAAGCGAGAGAAGATGGGAATACTTTTCCCTCTCTTCTTCATCAATAGGAGAGGCTGGTTTCTCTTCATCTTCTGCAGTCTCAATATCAATATGGTTATCATCATCTTCAGCTAATTCCTCCTGACCTTCTTCCCTATCCCTCTCCACATCATTATCTTCAGCGTTTTGATTACCACCCTCATCATCATCATCGTCATCTTCCTCCTCTTCCTCTTCAAACTCCTCTACTTGTTCCTCCTCCACTTCATCCTCCATCTCACTGTAGCTACCTTCCTCGAAATCCACACGGTCATCAACATCTCTAGCGTCTGACATTGAGGTTCTCGATGAAATGATGATAATCTGGTCATCCAATAACCATACTCAAAAACTGTCAACTTTAAAAGAAGCTCACGTGATGTGGCTGTGACAAAATGCTAAGTGGAGATAGAAAAAAAAACAAAAAGTTAACTTCTTTGAAGTGGCAAAGGAGACAGAAGTTCAATCTCTTCAATCTCACTGTTGTTGTATAATGATAAAAATCAAAAATTTTGTAAAAAAAAAGGAGAGCTCTTTTAGTGTGTTTGATTCCAGATCCAGCTTCCCACACAAACCCAAATTGATAAAGCAGTCAAATTTACAAGCCAATCAAATCAAAGATCGTGACTCAAGACTAATTCCACTAAACATGAAATCAAATTTACTCACCAGCTCACAGGTCAGAAACAAAGGAAAAATCTGAACTTGAAACAGGGGTCAGAAACTAGGGTTTATCGTTTTATTTAGGGAGGGAACAAAAGCGAAGAAGATGAGAGAAGAAATCTACGAAACAACCAAAACAAATGTATATGAAAAGTAGAAGAAGAAATGGAGAATTTTCTCGGCATACCAGAACCGTGTGTGTGTTTGTTTTCGTATTCGGATTATTTGGGGGAAATAATTGGTATTTCGAGGGGAAATTAGGGATTTCGCTTCGGTTCTGAGATTCAGAAAGATATCCGACGATTACTGTTGTTTTACTCTTTAACTCGTCGTCGGCTATTTCTTCATCTCTCCGGTCGAACGAAACAAAGAAACTGCCTTTACCTCACTCACTGGGCTCTCTCATCACATGTAACGCACTCTTCACACAACCCTAACAAAAACACGCCTTCTTAATGCCCATTTATTTCATATTGGGCCTGTATATTTCTATTTCTCCTTTAGAGGCCCATTTGATTTCATCAATCCATGAGATTTGCCAGCCCTGCTGTTTTCCTAGGGGGAGATGAGAACTGCGTGCTGTTTTACCAGTTCTTCGCTTGATGTAAGAATCGTTTTATTTATTTTAAGGCCCTCGCTATTTGAGTGGTTTTTAGATTTTAGTTTCTGGTTTTTAGTTTTTGGTTTTTAAATTTTAGATTTTGGTTTTTTAATTTTTGGTTTTTGAATCTACGGTAGATTTTAGATTTAAAAAAATTTGAATGGTGATGTTTTTAGTTTTTGGCTTTTACAAATATAAAATTAGTGATTTATTATATAAAAAAAAGGAATATATGTTTTAAAAAAAAAAATCACGTCAAAACTGAACAAAATCCAATAAAATTGAGATTTTGGTTTTTGATTAAGAAATAATAAAAGATAGAAAAATATGATTTTCCTAAAAATATGATTTTCCTAAAAATAGAAAATCTATTTATCTAAAATCTTGATTGGCTAAAAATTAATTTTTTTCAAAAACAAAAACTAAAATATATTCTAGAATAGTTTACAAAAAAATCAACCTCTAAATGTTTATTAGTCAGACTGATTTTCAAGTATTTTTTAATTCACCACTAGTTCTATCTTTTTGAATCTGGTCTATGGTATTCATTAGTCCACAATTCAATAGTCTATTACACATATGATTTCGAGTAATTAATAAGCATGGTAGTGATGCTACTACAAAATTTGCCAGCCCTGCTTTTTTCCTAGGGGGAGATGAGAACTGCGTGCTGTTTTAGAAATCGTAAATTTATTTTTATAAGTTTTTTTGTGGTCAGATTGATCTTCTGAGTAATTTTAATTCAACATTCCCTCTTTTTAAATCTGGTCTGTGGTATTCATTTCTCCACAAGTCAATAGTGTATTACACATATAATTTGAGTAATTAATAAGCATGGTAGTGATGCTGCTACAAATTTTTGGGTCACAATTTAATAGACTTGATGATGTTTATTTATTTTGCGTTTCTCTTATTGAAGAAGCATTTATCTTAGGTGGATGTGGAGTTGTGTGTAACGTCGAAGACAAGACTGATCGTGTTTGGAATCATGTCACATGGGTGATGTTCTTTGCTCGTGTCCCAAGTTGTAAAGTTGCAGCTTTTTTTATCGACATTTTTAATAAATTACTCATATTTACTTTTGTATTAAATGAATTAATAAAGGTGGCCAGAGAAAATTTATGTTACATTAATGTCTTTTAAAAAACTTCCATTTTAATTAAAAATAGTTAAACCATGACAAATCTCATAATTTGTGGAATGATGATAGTCTAATTGCAATCGTATAAAAAATGTGTAATATCATCCGAATACAATACTATAAAAAAACATAGCTAACATATACATAGAGATCAATCACTTAATTCCACGATTACATATTCCGATCTTCATTTTAAAGATACAAAAAGACACACACAAAACACAAAAAAGAAAACAGTACACACTACACACAAATCTCAAAGCTCATCAACATAAACTAAAAAAGTCACCGTTCTTTTCTTAGTCAAAATGAGATATTATTTATTTATATATACAAACAACAACTATTTTAAAAATGAGGAGGAAAAAATCACGACCGTTGATTTTCAAATCATCTTAACCATCTCCTATAATCGCTAGTAGATGCAGGTGAGATCTCTCCTACACCACCAAGAGACTCGGTACAACAAGAAGAGTAATTTGATTGTTGCTCCAATGCACCCAACTGTGAACCACCTATACTCTTGAAACTTGGACTCCTTAAACTCTGACTGTTACTATCACCATAATACCCTCCTCCAACTTCCATTGGCGGCTGTGGAACCGGGTACGAAAGCCGTTTCCTAGCTGACCCAACACGGTCTTTCTCAGGTGTCAAAGGTCGTTGTCTCGGTGCACTCTGAGACCGGATTCTAGCCTTTGCAGATTCCGTGATCGCCATGTAGTTTGGCAATGCAGCACTTGCAGTAGTTGTAGCAGTACAAACACTATAACCACTTCTTGCGGTGAAACTGTAGTTAGACCTTAAGCTAGGTGTGTTTGATGTGTAAGCTGACCGGTCATCTCTTTGAATCCTTGGACTAGCGGACCGGATTTGTATCGGTCTTGATTTAGCCGGTGATGGTGTAGCTGATGAGAAGTTGTTGTGTGTTTGTTGTTGTTGTTGGTTGTAATGGTGACTAGCTCTTGATGGTGAACTAGGCCTTTGGCTACGGCTTGGACTCGCACCGGTTCTCGAGTTACCTCTGGTTAAATACGGTTGAGAAGTATCTATTTCCACGGTTTTGTAAACCGGTGGTCTTTGATCCGTTGATGCTCGTTTATCCCACGGTTTAGAAGACATCCACCGGTCTAACCATTTCGGTCTCTCTTCTTCCTCTTCCTCGTCTCCTATAGACCCTCTCGTTCTACGAATCTTTAACCAAAAACCAAACCAAATTAGATACTAAACCGAATAAACATAACGGTTTAAACAAACAGTTGATTATGGTTTTGTTAATTTACCTGCTGAGAGAAAGCTTGTGATAAACTATTGTTACTCTCTCTTCTCAACGCAGTGTCTCGTCTTTGTTGCAACATTGCTTTTACCTCTTCAATCGTGTGTGGTCGCTCGTCCCAATCTTCCGCAATGCTACTTCCTTCTCTTGACTAATAACAACAACAAATATTCATTAGCTAATTGCTGAAAACAGAACAGCAATGATATGTCAGAAACTTATATTAGTATTAGATCTCACCATGGATCTTCTGTCTGAAATGTCTTGAAGATAACGAGATTCGAGGACACTGTGAGTGTCACTGAAAGCAGATTTGCGAGTACCATCGTGAGACAAGCGTTTACGTTGGTCAAGAACACGAGACTGAACACGAACCAAAGCTTGCATACAACGTAACGTCATCTTTGCTTGCTTCCTCACGTTGTGACCTCTCACTAGTGCTTGTAGCTTCACTAATCCTTTCAATGCTCTTAATGCTCTTCTTGCCTAGTAAAAAACAAAATCACATTTACTGTTATTTCCACGTAAGCATAATTTTAATTAAAATAGTAATTAGTTGACTCACCAGATAACCTCTGAAACCAGTTTGGATGATAATAGCTGCGTAGTTCTCTCTCGCCGAGTACGTCCGTCTTGTGAGATTTGATAGCTCCGTCTTCTTCGGAGGAGTTTCCGACGCGACGGCGACGGTGGTGGGAGGTGACGGTGTATTGTGTCTCTGTTCTGTAACAGAGGATGAAGCAATATTCGTGTTGTTCGAAGCAGAACTATCTTTCACGACGTCGGTGATCTTCGCCGGAGAGTCGTGATTCGTCGGTTTTCTGAATAACCACCGTCTCTTCTCTCTCTTCTACAGCAAAAAAAACAGAGCATTTGTGTATAAAGTAAGAATCTTTTTCCAGATTTGGACAGAGTGAAGAGACAAAGAGTAAAAGATCTTGGCTTTGTCCGAAGGAAACGAACCTTGTCATCTTCTTCCTCGACTTCATTACCGTTAGCATTGTTGTTGTTGTTATGTTCTTTCTTGGTCGGAGATCGGAAAGCTCGTTTAACGGCGGTGAGCCAGGAGGAAGAAGAGGAACCGTTCTTTTTTCCCATGACGATGTTTGAGATCAAAGTCAACACATTGTAACTATCTTGCTGGTTTTGGACATGAGAGGATGAGATTTAGTTTAGAATCTTGCGCAGATGAGGAGGAAGAGGAAGGGGGAAGAGAGAGAGATGGGAGAGAGGAGAGTGGTGGGTGGATCTTGGGAAACAGAAAGTATCAATAAATTTGGAAGGTTGCTTAAGAGAGAGTTCTGACTCTGACCACTCTCTTTAACTGCGACCATGACAGCGATGACTCTCTCTTCCTCTTCATTTACTACTCTTTCCCACTTCATTTATTTTCTTTTTGTTTTTTTTTTTCATTTTTCTTTCACCAAACTAATCAGTAATAGTATCACTTTCAGGGGTATTTGCATTTAATAAACAAAATGAGATTCTAGCTAAGTTGACAACCACGTGAAACTAATTTAAAAATTAGTTATGCGATTTCAACTAATATTTATTAGTATATTATAACAATTCTATTTGTTTCGTAGTGCTACTAAGAAGCAAAAAGTTTTTTAGAAAAGTTTGTGTTTGTATAGTTTGGAAATACATAATTCGCCTGAAATTGTGATTTTGAATAAATCAGTTTTACCGAATACTAAACCAACTTCAGAAACTATAATAATATAGTTCATTTTAGATAAAAATATTCATATTGAATAAAGATATTATTTTTGTTCCTATGCACTATATATTGTTCTATTTTGCTCGAGTTAATCTCAAATATTATTTTACATAACTGGATAATTGACATGTCGATATGTCACCATGTGTTATTTATGTTATGTTTTTTTTTTTTTGGCTAACGATCTTTCAAATCAAAGCTTGAATAATTTATTTTATTATGTTCGTCGACGTTAGAAAGCAAGATGAGTTTTGTTTGGATAAATCGCAGAGCTGGGTATGAAAGCCGAAGTGACAAAAGAAGCCCTATTATCATAATTAGACTCACAGCAATATAATGGTCAACAGGTGATGCATTTGACGACAAAAGAGATTTTATGTAAGAAAATAAATAACAGAAGGTCCAGTTTAGTAAAAAGTCTAAAAAAGTTTTTAAACGTATCCTCATGTTTAACAATCAAATTCTCAACAATCAAATTCTCAATCATACAATATAGTTTTCAGCTATTTTTTTTTTTATCAACTAAAATTTTCATTAGAAACAAGGAAAGTTGTGTTTTTGGGATACATAACCGGCATAAATACACAACCGAAATTTAAACTGACTGAACCAACGTTTACATCGATAGAAAACAAGCTTCCCCGAAAACAAAACTCAAAACAAGAGAAACTAAACCACAATCTAAATAAAAAAAATTTACTTATATATAAAGAAGGGAATATCACACTAAAACCATACAATTTTTAAAAACTCCCGGAATTTTTAAAAATTCAGCTATAAGAATTTAATTAAGATTATAGAAAAAAAAGAAAAAAAAAAGAACGGGACTGAATGAAGTGCTAAATGATTCGATATATTATAAAGTTTATATTTTCATTTTATACAAGCATTGTGATGAGAGAAGAGTGAACAATGTTAATTAGCAGAAGGACAATGGATAATTAAGAACAAGGTAAGAAACACAAATAGTGGATAGTTAAGCAAATGTAAAATTGAAAAATAATACGCAGCTGTTATGTCTTCTCTCTTTAAGCTCGTACGTTCTTCTTCTCCCTCAAATCGTAATGCCCTGGCCACAGGATTCACTGATCCAATATCTTCTTATATATATATATATTTGTCTCTGATTCAGTAAGCTTCTGCTGTTTGTTTGAATTTCCAGAAACGGAGCTTTGAAGTTGAGTTTAACATTGGTTTGTTGGTGAGATGGTTTCTGATTCCGGAGGCAGCGTTTGGAGATTTGACAGCAATGCTTCTTCTGGATTTCGTGGGTGTGTAAATTTTCTAGCTTTAAAATGTAGATTACGTTGCAATATATCTGAGCTAAAGGTTGATTTTTGTTGTTGGTATTGGATGAGTTGCATGTGATTGAGAGAATGTAGAATTTTTGTGGAGATTCTTCGTATATAGTGACTCTTTCGAATTTATATTTGTTTTGTTGCCATTTAAAGTACTAGTTTCACTTCGTCTAGTGTAGGTGTAAAGAAAGTCTGAATCTTTGTTGTAAAGAAACTCTGCGTCTCCTGGAACGCAGGAGGATACATTATCTTCCTCGCAGTCCAAGTTCACGTGTCCCGTTTGGTCTTTTTCTTCAATAAGTTGATGTACTATTTTGGTTGAATGTTGACATTCTCCTCATTGGCACTTAGGTTGTCAGAATTTGCCGTGAGCATGGGCTTTATGGGGCGTTGCTCTATCTTTTCAACAAAGGGCTGGATGATTTCAAGTCACCTCTGGAGGAGCTGTTGATTGTCTTACGAAAGAGTGAAAGACAAAGGGCTACAGCCATTGGGTATGTTATGTAAAGTAGTTGCACTTTGTTCCGTCTGATAAAACTGTATGTGAATACTGAACTTGAGAGTCCCAGTGCCCTCCTCACTTTGAGAGGAAAACATATAATTCAAAAATGCCCATTCCTGTCCATCTAACATGAAGTTAATCCTATATAACGCACATATGTATATAGCTAATTGCAATATTTACTGTACAACGCAATATAGTTTGTTACCTAAACAAAGGTATAGTGTGCAGACGTATTACAGACGAGTTTTTCTTACATCTATTTCTTATTCAGGTACCGGATGCTTGTTTATCTAAAGTACTACTTTCTTGGTTTGGCTTTTCCACCAGGTAGGATTCTACTATGGTTTCACTGCATGTTTTGATCTGCAATCGACCGAGTTTGGTATCCGGTGATAGCCTATATACTTATGTAGTCATTTTCCTCTCACTAGCTTTATCTTATTTTGGGTTTTATCTGCAGGACATGGAACTCTGGTTCCTACACGCTTGCCATCCCTTAGGACTGAGCTGATTCAGTTTCTACTGGAGAAATCGAACTCCCATGATTCTAGTACATGTGTAGTATCTCCACGGATTTACTTGAACCTCTACCATCTGCTAGAGATGGATACTGAAGCCACTTTAGATGTCCTAAGATATGCATTTGCGGAAAGTGAATTGGTTAAGCATGAGAGCCATCTACTGGAGTCAGGTGAAGTAAGTTTGGAGTCCAAAATTGATAGCTGTATCCCGGAAGTTTAGGTGTAGCGGTATGTTGATCCAGAATCTGATAGATGCTCTAGTTCATGTTATTGATGGGGGCTTAATGACATACAAAGTGTTATTGATGGGGGCTTAATGACATAGCACAAAATACAAGGTACATTTCTGTATGACTCTCTCATCCTGTNCTTTCTTGGTTTGGCTTTTCCACCAGGTAGGATTCTACTATGGTTTCACTGCATGTTTTGATCTGCAATCGACCGAGTTTGGTATCCGGTGATAGCCTATATACTTATGTAGTCATTTTCCTCTCACTAGCTTTATCTTATTTTGGGTTTTATCTGCAGGACATGGAACTCTGGTTCCTACACGCTTGCCATCCCTTAGGACTGAGCTGATTCAGTTTCTACTGGAGAAATCGAACTCCCATGATTCTAGTACATGTGTAGTATCTCCACGGATTTACTTGAACCTCTACCATCTGCTAGAGATGGATACTGAAGCCACTTTAGATGTCCTAAGATATGCATTTGCGGAAAGTGAATTGGTTAAGCATGAGAGCCATCTACTGGAGTCAGGTGAAGTAAGTTTGGAGTCCAAAATTGATAGCTGTATCCCGGAAGTTTAGGTGTAGCGGTATGTTGATCCAGAATCTGATAGATGCTCTAGTTCATGTTATTGATGGGGGCTTAATGACATACAAAGTGTTATTGATGGGGGCTTAATGACATAGCACAAAATACAAGGTACATTTCTGTATGACTCTCTCATCCTGTTTCTGATCCTTCAGATAAATGACATACAAAGTGTTCTCCAAGCCTGTATAGGATTGTGTCAACGCAACACTCCTCGCCTTAGGGTCTGACTGGTTCAAATGCAGCGGGTGCGGTTGCGGTTGCGGGAGTTTGCGAAAGTGGGCGGTTACAGTTTTAAATGTTATTAAGCGTTTTGTACGACTGGTGTAGTGGTTAAAAACTGTTGCATTTACGGGATACTTATGATTGTTTGACTAGC
>KE154487.1:230040-243522 GCA_000411075.1 Sisymbrium irio | reverse complement strand
TTATAATTTAATATTAATAAAATATTTTAAATTACATTATTTGGATAATTAATTATATATATATATATATTTTTATAAAAATATACATTTTGATGTTTTGTATAGTTACAAATATAATTTTATTGTTAATTTGTTGTTTAACCGTTATTACATTCGCTAATCAACCAGTCATAATTATCCCGCAAATGCAATAGTTTTTAACCGCTACATCAGTCGTACAAAACGCTTAATAACATTTAAAACCGCAACTGGCCACTTCCGCAAACTCCCGCAACCGCACCCGCTGCGTTTGAACCAGTCAGACCCTAATCCTGAGGAGTCGGAGATTCTTTGGTTTCGCTTTCTTGACGTGTAAGCCTATCATAAATCTGATCACTCCTAATCAATTTCTGAGGAAGAAGGCCCAGTTTAGTAAAAAATCTAAAAAAGTTTTAAAATGGGCCTTCAAATAAACCCTCAGCCCAAAATGCTTGCTTTATTTATAACCATGGCTGCATTGAAACCCTAATCTTGTCTTTCAAGCGGCGTAACCTAAGCAATTTTGCCAAGGCTCCCAATCGCAGTCTGAGGTACTTCATCATCTCCAATACTTCTGACTTCTTCATCGTTACTGTCTAACTGTGCTCTTACGATTCGCATGTATATATCACAATTCGTTTCGGTCTCCTGTTATATTTTTGTTGGTTTCCACCAAATTTTGTGGCCGTTTAGTAACTCTCTCTCGTTAGATTTGTTTAAATGAAAGTGTTTATTGTTTTTTTTTGTTGCAGAGAGAATGTCGACAGTCGGAGAACTTGCTTGCAGCTACGCTGTTATGATCCTTGAGGATGAGGGCATTGCCATCACTGTATCCTTCTTCTAGATCTCATTTCTTCTAGTAGCTATTCGTTTTTATTTAGTCGTGTTGACCATTTTGTGGTTTTGCATCAAATGAACTCTCTTTAGATTGTCTGTTTTAGGGTTATGGTGATGTGTTTTGTTTTCTAGACATAACCCTGTATCTAAGACAGCATTGTTTGTTTAGTCAGTGTTCTGAAGACAGTTTGTTTGTATTGAATCTGCTCTAAACAACTTGTTAGTTTAATTGTTTGATTGGTCTATTTTTTATTAGCGACTGTCTTTGTTCCCAACTCGAGAAGTAGGTTAAACTTTTGTTTATATCCTTGACCCTATTGTCAATAGTCTGAGAAGATTGCAACTTTGGTCAAAGCTGCTGGTGTCGAGATTGAGTCATACTGGCCAATGCTATTCGCGAAGATGGCTGAGAAGCGTAACGTCACTGACCTCATCATGAATGTTGGTGCTGGTGGAGGTGGAGGTGCTGCACCAGTTTCCGCTGCTGCACCAGCTGCTGCTGGAGGAGCTGCCGCCGCTGCTCCTGCCAAGGAAGAGAAGAAGGTACAGAACTAAACTAAGATATTTGTCATTTTTTTTTCCATTTAAGGTTTTTTGTTTGAGTATTGATTCTCTCGTTTTGGCGATTTTGTTTTTGTAGGATGAACCAGCAGAAGAGAGTGATGGAGATCTTGGATTCGGCTTGTTCGATTAGTTTTCTCCTGTTTTACTCTTCCTATGTTTTGTTGCTCTAGTTTATTTGAGATTATCAATTTTGCCATTTTCGACATTACTACAGTTTGGTCCCATTTGTTATATCATGTGCTTGATTTGGCTTATGACCTTCCTAAGTAGTGAGTTCTATGATACGTGCGATTGTCTAATGTTCTTGGTTGTCAGTTGTCACATTTGCAGTCTCTTTGTTAGTTTGATCTTAAAACGGAAAAAAGTAATAAAACAGATAACTAAAATTCCAAATCTCGTCCTATAAATCAGTAAACTTTGTCTTATTATGATACGAATGAATGAATTGCTGAGATAAAACATTAATAAAACTTGTAAAAAAAAATCAAAATCGCGTTAATTTATATGGTGTTTCAGTGCAAAAGGAGAACCTTCTGACTCATCTAGAGGTTTTCGTCTCCTGATTGGTGTTTCAGTGGAAAAGGAGAACCTTCTGGCTCATCTAGAGGTTTTTGTTTTCTGATTGGCTCGTTTTTAGCATACTCAGTTCGTCAGCTAGTGCCGGCGGACTTGAAAAGGAGTAGAGAAAGCTGAGTGATAACGATGAATAAGTCGCACATGGAACTCGATCTCGACTCGTTTCAAGTATCCGACTCAGACTCCGAACCGGATTTGGATTCTTCCTCCATTCCTCACCGTACAGTCGACGAAATTCTCAACGCGTCAAGTTCTTCATCTGCGTCTTCTTCTCCACCATCATCTCCGCCGCCGTTAGTTAGAGACCAATACAACCGACGAAATCAAAACGATCCTACTCGCCGCTCGTCAGAATCTGAAATACTCCGCGGATTCCCTAGTCTAACCGATCCGACTCGGCGGAACTCGTCATCGACCGCTTCTTCTTCTTTGAGACAGTTGCCATTGCCGTCGCTATTCACAGGAGTGCGGTCGAATGTGAAGCCTGGAGCTGCGCTTGCGGCTGCTGTGGCTGCTTCCAGATCGGTTCCTACACCTCACGCTGCCATCATCAAGTCAAGGAGAGCTAGTAGTGCCAGTAGCGAGTTGCTGCAGCAGGTTTCAAATCAAGATGATGAAGCTTTATCATCAAATGGCGATGATTCTGCTGGAGTTTCTGTGGATGAGTTTCCTTCTATTGGTGGAGATTCTCGTCTGGAGGATGAGGATGATGGAGTTTCACTTGCAAGTCAAGATAACGAAGCTCAAGTGCAAGCTAGTGATGTTGATGATTATGAGAAAAACTCAAAGCCTGACTTAGTATTAGCCACTGCCTCCTCTGGTGTTGTTGCTGAAGAAGACGTCTCTCGAGAACAAGATGGCGTGAAAGATGATACAATGTTTGTGGCTTCTTCGGTGGAGTCTTCAGAGACTCAACATTTGAATGATTCTGAGGTAAGCAATGATTCTGAGTCAGGTGTTGGAGATGTTAAGAATGATGATGATTCGAAAGAAGAGGGAGGTGATGGTTTTATTATACCTGATGATGAAAGCTCAATGTCTGGCATTTCGGAGCTTGTAGAAGAGAGGATTGAGGAGTTGGAAAAAGAAAGGATGAGTAAAAGAGAGAAACTTAAATCGCGATCTTTTAGGAAGCAGCTTGTCTTGGCTGAAGAGTTTGAGAAGAAACAAGCATATACTGGTTTGCATTGGGAGGAAGGGGCTGCTGCTCAGCCTATGAGACTTGAAGGTGTTAAGATTGGTTCGACCAATTTAGGTTACTTTGATGTTGATGCTAACAATATCATCAGCCGAACCATTTCATCTCAGGCATTTAAGCGAGACCATGGTTCTCCTCAGGTTTTGGCTGTTCATTTGAATTTTATTGCGGTGGGTACGTCCAAGGGAGTCATCGTCGTTGTGCCAAGCAAATATTCTTCAGATACTTCAGATCAGATGGAATCAAAGGTTGTCTAATCCAAAATTACTTAGTCCATTTCTAATATAACCTGGGTAGAGGTATATGCTCAAATATTCACATTTATGTTTGCGAATTCGTAGATGATTTGGCTTGGTTTACAAGGAGAAAGATCGCAGTCTCCGGTTACCTCAGTCTGCTTCAATCAGCAAGGGGGCCTCCTGCTAGCCGGTTATGGTGATGGACATGTTACAGTTTGGGACGTGCAGAGAGCGTCGGTAGCTAAAGTGATAACTGAACACACTGCACCAGTAGTTTATGCGTTTTTTCTAGGCCGGGATTCTCAAGGTTCTCGCCAATTTAAAGCAATAACTAGTGATACTAAGGGTGTTGTTTTTAAACATACTTTCTCTTGGACTCTGCTGTTGAACATGTATTCAGTAAAAACGCAGGTAAAATTTAGTATTTTGTAAACTTATGTTTGCTTGTGATTTTATGTCTGTTTTTCTACTGGTGTCTTGTTCAGCCTTACTGACTTTGAGGAATGGGTTTGTCGTCAGTGTCTTCTCGATGGACAAAAAAATGGAACGGTCCTCTCGGCATCACCTCTGCCTGATGAAATTTTTGGAAGCTCCTTGGTCTCTTCTAAGACGGGTAACACTGCAACTCCATCCAGCAGTATAAGTAGCATGGTGGGAGGTGTTGTTGGGGTTGATTCAAGTTGGAAGCTCTTTAATGAGGATTCATCTGCGGTGGAAGAAGGGGTTGTCATATTTGTCACCTATCAAACTGGATTGGTGGTAAGATTCCATATATCGTTTTCATATTCTATGTACCCATTACGCTTCTGGAAATGATCCTCTTCTGTTTTCTGCAGGTAAAGTTGATTCCAAATCTGGAGGTGTATGCACAACTTCCTAGGCCTGAAGGAGTTCGGGAGGGTTCAATGCCATACACTGCCTGGAAATGCTCAATGGGTAATCATATTTCTTCTTCAATTAGAACTGTGTACTTTGCTTGTACTGTTTTACTTAGGCTTGTTTAGTTGAAATTTTGTAGAAAATGCTTCTAAGGTGGCAGAAGATAGGGTTTCTTTTCTTGCCATTGCCTGGGATCGTAGAGTTCAGGTTGCCAAGTTGGTAAAATCAGACCTAAAGGAATATGCCAAATGGTCGCTTGACAGTGCTGCTATTGGTGTGGTTTGGCTAGATGACCAGGTGTGTATACGAATATAGATAAATATCTAAGCAAATGCATATTCATGAGTTCCTGTTTTTCTCTGCATATTCAGTTGCTGGTGATCCCAACTGTGACGGGCCATTTGTATCTGTACTCAAGGGATGGTGTGGTAATTCACCAGACAAGCTTTTCTGTGGATGGTTCTTCGGGAAATGATCTGGTCTCTTACCATACGTACTTTACAAATGTCTTTGGAAATCCTGAGAAAGCTTATCACAACTCTGTGGGTGTCAGAGGGGCTTCAGTATACATTCTCGGGACTGCGCGTCTTGTTATCTCTAGACTTTTGCCATGGAAGGAGCGGGTTGATGTTTTAAGGAGAGGAGGTGACTGGATGGGTGCTTTTAACATGGCAATGTCACTTTTTAATGGGCAAGCTCATGGAGTTGTTGACCTTCCCAAAACTGTGGACGCCATTAGAGAAGCCATAGCTCCCAGCTTGGCAGAGTTGCTCCTTTCCTATGTAGATGAAGTTTTTTCTTATATCTCAATAGCATTCTCCAATCAGATTGACAAGAATGGAGTAACTCATGAGCCAAGCAGTGGAACCAATAATGTCAGTTTAGAGATAGAAGAACAATACAATCGGGTTGGTGGTGTTGCCGTTGAATTCTGTGTCCATATTAACAGGATGGATTTGCTCTTCGATGAGATATTTTCCAGATTTGTGGCTGTACAACAAAGAGGTATATATTTCAGATATATCCATCAACTTTCTTATTTGGTGTTATATTTTATCAAGGAAGGGGTTTAGTACCATTCCAGCTATATTAAATGTTTCAAAAAATATTTTTGTGACTAGTTCCTTATAGGTTATCTGGTTCTGTTTCTTTCTTCTTATAAATCCGTAAAGAACTTTAGTCTACCAATCTTGGAATAGCTTATGTTGGTATCTCCTTTTGGGTTAGTGTTTTCCTTACGTGTGCGATTTCTCATAATACATGTTGTGATGCGTTGCATGTATGTTTTCCTTTGCTTTCGAAACGGCTTAATATTTTTGAGATCGATAGAATGCAATGCTAATTGTTATCTGGTGAGATATTTTATTAGGGCATGATAGTGCATCACGTACTTTGAAATTTGCTGTTCTTTTTGCGCACAGTTTGATCTTGCTTTAGAACGCGTGCTGGCTAGTAATTTCCTTGTTTGTCAGACACTGTCTGATGAGACATTATGAATTCTTCTTATTCATTGCGGCATCTACTTTTGGCTTGTCCAGATACATTTTTGGAGCTCTTGGAGCCTTATATTTTAAAGGATATGCTTGGGTCGCTTCCTCCAGAGGTATCTTTAGTGCAACTATAGATATTTCCTCAAGAGGTGTGGTATTTGGTTTATGTTTTTTGTTTTTTTATCGTTTCATTGCAGATTATGCAAGCACTGGTAGAACACTATAGTAGGAAAGGATGGCTACAAAGAATTGAGCAGTGTGTTCTTCACATGGATATTTCTTCCTTAGATTTCAATCAGGTCACCTCTTTGCAGTCAAGTTCACTTGTCCCGTTTGGTCTTTTTCTTCAATAAGTTGATGTAGTATTATGGTTGAATGTTGACATTCTCCTCATTGGAAACTTAGGTTGTCAGAATTTGCCGTGAGCATGGGCTTTATGGGGCGTTGCTCTATCTTTTCAACAAAGGGCTGGATGATTTCAGGTCACCTCTGGAGGAGCTGTTGATTGTCTTACGGAAGAGTGAGAGACAAAGGGCTACAGCCATTGGGTATGTTTTGTAAAGTCGTTGCACTTTGTTCCGGCTGATAAAACTGTATGTGAAAACTGAACTTGAGAGTCCCAGTCCCCTCCTCACTTTGAAAGGCCTATTCCTTTCCTTCTAACATGAAGTTAACCTATATAACGCACAACGCAATATAGTTTGTTACCTAAACAAAGGTATAGTGTGCAGACGTATTAGTGACGAGTTTTTCTTACATCTATTTCTTATTCAGGTACCGGATGCTTGTTTATCTAAAGTACTGCTTTCTTGGTTTGGCTTTTCCACCAGGTAGGATTCTACTATGGTTTCACTGCATGTTTTGATCTGCAATCGACCGAGTTTAGTATCCGGTGGTAGCCTATATACTTATGTAGTCATTTTCCTCTCACTAGCTTTATCTTATTTTGGGTTTTATCTGCAGGGCATGGAACTCTGGTTCCTACACGCTTACCATCCCTTAGGACTGAGCTGATTCAGTTTCTACTGGAGAAATCGAACTCCCATGATTCTAGTACATGTGTAGTATCTCCACGGATTTACTTGAACCTCTACCATCTGCTAGAGATGGATACTGAAGCTACTTTAGATGTCCTAAGATATGCATTTGCAGAAAGTGAAATGGTTATTCATGAGAGCCATCTACTGGAGTCAGGTGAAGTAAGTTTGGAGTCCAAAACTGATAGCAGTATCCCGGAAGTTAGGGGTAGCGATATGTTGATCCAGAATCTGATAGATGCTCTAGTTCATGTTATTGATGGGGGTTTATGTCAACTTGATGAAGCTGGCGATCCAGATGATTCAAAATCAGTTAAAAGTTGGCCCTCTAAGGAAGATACGAGTCATCTATTTGAGTTTGTTGCATATTATGCAGCACGTGGTAGAGTTAGTATTCCTAAGAGCGTATTGGCACAGATTTTAGACTACTTAACATCAGATCACATTCTTCCGACCTATAACCTGTCTCCTAAAATGAGAGAGAACCAATTTTTAAACCTTCTGCAAGCTGTACCGGAGACTGATTGGGATGTAGCTTATGTATCTCAGCTTTGTGAGAAGGCACATTTCTATCAGGTATCCTCTTCGTAGACTTACGCCATTCCTTTATAGCGTGCTTGCAATGCTCACTTTGGGATTCTCTTAAATCTCTGTTTATGGTTTTTTAATTTCCAGGTCTGTGGCTATATTCATACTATCGGTCGACGATACGTTGCTGCTTTAGAAAGCTACATGAAAGAGGCAGATGAACCCATACATTCGTTTTGCTATGTGAACAAGATGCTTTCGCAGTTGAGTGGGGATGAATTCACTGCTTTTCAATCTGCAATTATTGATAGGATTCCTGAGCTCCTTGAATTGAGCAGGTAACGATAGGTGGATTTTATTCTCTGTATTGACTAGGTCTAGGACTCGGATAATATTGAATGTCTTGCATTTTGCAGAGAGGGAACATTCTTCCTGATCATTGATAATCTGAAAGACAACATTACACGCATTCAAGAGCATCTCCATTCTCACCCAAGAAGCATGTTCCTTTATCTCAAGACTGTCATTGAGGTTCACTTGTCTGGGAGTCTTGATTTTTCTCGTTTAAGAAAATATGAAGCGGTGGATAGTTTGGGTGAAAACATTAGAAGGGAGATACCCAAAGAGACTGAACGTTATTTGGAAGGACTTAATGGCTTTCCCAAATTCATCCAAGATAATCCAGTCAATGTGACTGATAACATGATTGAGCTTTACTTGGAGGTAAACCACTTATGAAAACTTGTTCAATTGGATCTCTATCTAATAGACAGAAGTTCCCTTCTCTTGGAACTTGGACTGGAAACAAAAAAAAGATGATATGCTTGCTTGCTCAGCTTGTTCTTACTTGCACTTTTTATTTTATTTTTAGTGGGTCCTTGGGTTTATTTGGATAATCCAATTGTTTTAGTGGTGATGATTCTATGTGTAATTTCTACAGCTATTATGCAAGTACGAACCGAAGTCAGTCTTGAGATTCCTGGAAACCTTTGATACGTACAGGGTGGAACACTGTTTACGCCTCTGCCAGGAATATGGAATTGTAGATGCAGCAGCATTTCTCTTGGAGAGGGTCGGTGATGCAGCAAGTGCGTTATCACTTACACTCTCTGGACTCGGTGAAAAATTTGTCGAGCTTGAAAATGCAGTGGTATGCCTAATCTCAGAACTGAAGTTGGGTGCTAGCGAAGTAGCCAACTTGGAACAATCTAGTAGTGCGCTAGAGTTGAAAGAGGTTCGTACATTTCTTTACCATAGCACAAAATACAAAATACATTTCTGTATGACTCTCTCATCCTGTTTCTGATCCTTCAGGTAAATGACATACAAAGTGTTCTCCAAGCCTGTATAGGATTGTGTCAGCGCAACACTCCTCGCCTTAATCCTGAGGAGTCAGAGATTCTTTGGTTTCGCTTTCTTGACACGTAAGCCTGATCATAAATCTGATCACTACTAATCAATTTCTCATCGTACCAATTAATTCTCACGTCATAGTTACTCTTAATATATACACTCAAAATCATGGTGGAGTTAACAAGCCTGAAACGAGCACTACTAGCTATTAATTCACGCATATGATGATCATATTTTTGGCCCTTCATGCTCCACGCAGTTTCTCAGAACCTTTGATGGATTCATATCGGGAACCAAGGAATGTCGATGAAATAAACAAAGGTCCTGTCATTGGTAAATCATTAGAATTGCGTGTAGATGAAGCAGTCGACACAATCAAGTGGAGGATACCACGATCTGATACGGCGGGTACACAGATCCTGAGGAAGCTCATGTCTCAGTTTATCAAAGAGATTGTTGAAGGAATGATAGGATATGTTCGTCTTCCAACAATCATGTCAAAACTTCTTTCTGACAATGGTACCCAAGAGTTTGGTGATTTCAAACTTACGATATTGGGAATGCTTGGAACATATGGCTTCGAGCGGAGAATACTGGTATGTGTATAATCACTAAGGCATTTGGCTGGTCAATCTCTCTTCAGATGTCTTTTAAAACTCTTTTCTTACTCGGGACAGGATACTGCAAAGTCCTTAATCGAAGAGGATACATTCTACACCATGAGCTTACTCAAGAAAGGTGCCTCTCATGGGTATGCACCCAGAAGTTTGCTTTGCTGTATATGCAATTGTCCTCTCACCAAGACATTCTCTACTCTTCGTGTACGTGTTTTCAACTGTGGCCACGCAACACATCTGCAATGTGAAGTGTCAGAGAGTGAAGCGTCGTCATCATCATCATCAATTTACGTCTCGTCATCAGGTTGTCCTGTTTGTATGACCAAAAAGACCACACAGAGTTCATCTAAAGGTAAATCATTCTACCTAAATTATGGACTGATAAGCACAGTTTCTTCAACCACGGGGACTTCACAACGCACTTCGCCTTACTCTCATGAGAATGAAATGATGGATCATTCTCATAGCCAGCAAATATCACGGGTAAGCAAGCTCAACATAATAGATGTTTTTATAACTCCAATAATAATAACAATACTCCATCACAGGAGACCCTCATCGTAAACAGCTAAAAGCGTTTGCAATGTTGAACATTGCAGTTTGAAATCCTGACCAACCTACAGAAAGATCAGAGATTGGTACAGATAGAGAGCTTGCCTCGATTAAGGCTTTCACCTCCGGCTGTGTACCACGAAAAAGTGAGCAGAATCTCGGGTTTTACACCGGGAGAGAGTAGCGGTAAAGACACGAAACCTTCCCAAAGTGGACTGAGTAAGAAAATGAAAGCGAAAGGATCGATTTTCCGACCAAGACTTGGTAAGTCTTTTTTCTTTTCTAGGGACAAGATTCTGTAATTGGGATTATGATTGATGACATTGATGCTGATTTTTTTTTTTTTTACTGTTAAAGCTTTTGGAAAGGACAAGACAAGCAGAAGATAAGGAAGCTTCACAGTTTGATTATATCTGAAACCGGCGCCTAGTGATAAAACTGATTGGTACGAAGGACTCGAGAGTTGTATTATCTGGTGAGAGTTTTTGTTCTGTTGTTTAATTAAAAAAAGAAAGAAAAAATAGTGAATGGTAACTTTATATGACTTCTTGATGTATAGTGTAGTACCAAAAAGCAATAAAATTAACAAAATTGTATGTTCAAATTTTGCTAGTTGTGGGACCAGATGTTAAGAAAAGTAGTGAGATATAGCCATCTAGGTGAAACTATGAATTAGAGTAGGCCGTTGGGTCTTCTTGCACGTGATGGCCTTCCCGCGTCACTTATGGTGAGCTAATCATACATCATATGTGATGAGCTCACATAATTGACATTAATAAATCTTATATATGATGTATATTTACTTTAGCTGACTGATGACAGAGCGATAATTTATTTTCTGTTTAAAAAGCCTAACTCATAAGAAGAAAAAAAAAGGTAAAAAGAGAAACTCACCGAGTATTGATTCTCCCCATTCAACCATTATGCCAAACCAGATTTTGAAGATTAGGGGGGTCCCAGAAAAAAATTATATCTATTGGGAACCTTGAGCAAAAGCCTTTTTACCACACCTTATGCAATGTTCTGATTACAAGATAAGATCACAAAAGCCAAGTAAATGTTTTTCTAATCTTTCTATATCTCCATCTCTCTTATGGGATTATATTACATTTGTACAACTGACCTTATCCAACAAAATATCAAAACTTCTTATGTATGTGTGCTTTAGAAACAGAAAAAAGTAATAATAAGAAAGTTAAAAATTGGGAAGATCATATTCCCAAAAGCTTTTAAAAAGTTAGCTAAATATCCTTCCATAGTTTTTCTAGAAAAACAATTGTTTGCTTTTGTCCTTAACTCCTTATGGTGACTTCATGATTAAGGATATCGGTGACTTCCTAATGGTACTATAAGGATTATGTGAAAAATTACGATGCTTACAACATAAGAATAGATTTCCGGTTGAGAAGACAAGTTTGTGTGGTTTTTAATTTGAGAAAAAGATTGTTGGGATATCAATCCAAATTTCACATATGGAATTTTTTATGATTATATAAATAGTGTCTTATTCTGATTATCATGATGTTTTTTTTGGGAGAAATCTGAAAATAAATCCCCATATACCCAAAGAAAAAAGTCCAAATACTTGGGGGTTAGGTCTTCTTCCACTTGATGGCCTTCTCGTGCCATTGACATAGGCTCATCATACATCATATATATAGTTTCTTGTTACTTTAATTCACTCAAGAATTATTAAAGCCAATAAGCTAATTAGTTACAAATAATTAGTCATAGAAATGACTTCAACTTAACTCAACTCCCACATACAGCTTTTGCTTCACCAAATAAGGTTCAACAAGTGTCTCCAGAGGCATGACAAGAGCCAAGTGAATGCTTTTCTCATGTCTCTCTGTATCGTGAAATTTCACGGTAAGAGAGATTCAAAACTGATACGCATTTTTTTCAACAAAAACAAAAAAAAAACTGATAAGCATTATACATCGCAACGTTATTCGTTAGGGAATATATTAGGTTTCTACTTTCTACAACCGACCTTATCTTGAAACCATGCGATAAAAGATTCCAGATTTCTAATACGTGTGCTTATAGTTATAGCATATAGAAAAAAGGAATATTAAAAAAAGAAAGTTAAATTATTGTTCATGCAGGTCCCTGTCCTAAGAATTCTGTGAAATAGCAAACTGTTTTCCTTTCGACCAAAAAAAACAAACCAAGAGAAAATAACCGAAAATGAAAGCGAAAGGATCAATTTCCTGCCAAGACTTGGTAAGTTATTTTTTCTTTTATAGGGACAAGATTCTGTAATTGGGATTATGATTGATGACATTGACGAGCAGAAGATAGGGAAGTTCCACAGTTTGATGATATTGAAGTTAATGTATGAAGGACTCGAGAGTTGTGATATCTGGTGAGACTTTTTGTTCTGTTGTGTAATTAAAAAAGAAAAAAAATCATCTTGATGTAAAAGTGTAGTACCAAAAAGTTAACAAAATAATGTATGTTCAAAACTTGCTAATTGTTGGACCAGATGTTCAGCAAAAGTAGTGAGATCTTGGTGAAACTATATATAGGCAGTTGGCTCTTCTTACACGTGATGGCCATCTCGCGTCACGTATGAGAACTCAATATCACTCATGATGAGCTCACACAAGTGGCGTTAATAAATCTTATATATGATGTATATAAGATTCCCATACAGTATTTGCTTTAGCTGACTGATGACACAGGCATGAAATTGGAGCTTTGCATTTATTGAAAAACTAGAGAGAGACATTACCATTTTCATTCTTGAAACTTGTACAACCGACCTTATACGTGTGCTTCGTGAACAGGAAAAAAGGAACAATAGAAAAGTTGAAATTTGCATTGAGTTAGAGACGACTTAGGAGAGCTAGGCATGTTTCTTCTCATTATCGATCTGTTAATACCATCAAATCCACAACGGCATTTTCTAGTGTGGGTCTATTGTTAAAGACTAATAAAGTTTATCGTTCACCAAATAAGCTTCATTGAGTCACTTCAGAGGCACGAAATCCACAAAACCATGGTGGGCTGTCAGGTTCCGCACCAAGCCAATCCGGATTTACAAAATAGAAGAATAGTCTTTGAATTACCATCAAAGGACTTTGAAAAAGTAAGCTCATTCTTATAGATTTTCTCAAGAAATATCCATATACATGTTTTCTCTAACTTGATTTTTGAATTTGCGAAAAATAACTGCCTTTATTTGTTTGCTTTTGTCCTTTTTATAACAAAAGATGGAACCATAACAAGAGTAGTGTTCCTTTTATAACACCATATAGAAAAGATGTCCGGGTTGGGTCTTCCTTCACTTGGCGGCCTTCCCGTGCCACTTACAGAGGCAATGATACGTCATATGTATCGTTTCTTATTACTTTAATTCACATAAGACTTATTAAAACCAAACCTAATTAGCTAACAATAACTAGTCACAGAAATTATTTCGAACTCAACTCCCACGTAAAGCTTATCCTTCACCAAATAAGGTTCCACAAGTGTCTTCAGAGGCATGAATTTCGGAAACCCATAGTTGATATCAGGCTCTTCACCAAGCCAACCCAACACTATAAAATGAAAAGAATAATGTTTTACCATCACAACTTTTTTTTTAAA
>KE154487.1:210338-229934 GCA_000411075.1 Sisymbrium irio | reverse complement strand
AGAGAGAGAGAGAGAGAGAGAGAGAGAGAGATCATATTTTCTGAACATACATGTTTTCTCAACATGATCTCGGTTAATTTGATCCAATACCCGCAGCTTAAACCTCGCAAAAGAATTTGTCTTTGGCGCGTTGTTGATAAACCCTTTTCCCACTAGATACACAGAAAATGATTTATCTTTTCCCTCTTTAAACCCTCTTGGGTGAACTTGAATTCTCCTGATCAAACACACACACACACACACACGATAAAAAAAACTTTTATAAATATGATTCGCCATTTATTCTAAAAATGTGTAAAAATGTATTTTTAAAATTAAGATAATAAGTTTTAGGAATTGATCATTACCATTTCCGGTTTCCAACGACAAATTCATGAGACTGGTGAGCCTTTTCAGGGTCGAAGGTGATGAACTTGGTCATCAGCCAAGTGACTTTGTTATTGAGAGGTTTCTCAATTAATCTAAAACATTCCGCTGTTCCTGATCTAGCAGGTTCAATGCCAAAGAACTTGACACCAAACAGACAACAATCTTCAATAAGGTACCCTTTTCTCTCGAGATCGTCATGAGATATCAAATCTGAATCCCCATTCCAATTCCAATCTGGCGTTAAGTTCGTTGGCCCTGCAAACAAAACACATCAACGTCGACCAAACACACAGGTATAGGACTATAGGGGTGCAAAGAAAGAGTGATAAAGAGACCTTTTGACTGCCATCTTGGCTCTAGTTGACTGACGACAAATAACTCAACTTCGAGCGTAACATTTATTGAAGCTTGCTTCTCTACGACGATAGCGATATCATCAGCGTCACCCGTATAGCCCTTTGGATACACAAAGAGTTTCCTGTTTTCATACAAATTCAAGAAACATGGAGGAAAATGATTTAAGTTTATTACAAGTGTTTGCTTTGTATAATAAACTTCTCAATAGATAAAAAAACAAGACTCACCATTTGTATCCACCGAGATTAAACACAGAGGATTCGACCCTTTGGATGTGTTTTCTGACTAAAGAGAAAGTGTCTATCTTGAAGAAGTGCGATGTTTTGTAAGTTTCTTTTAAGTTTTCCACAATTTCTGTGTAAAGGAGAAAGCAAAAAACAGATTAATACTTGGAACTGATGATACCAAATGCTTTAACTAAGTTATGTTCTTATACCTTCGATGGATATTGGTCGTAACATTGTTGTAACAAGCTACAAATGAAATGAACTGCCTCTTCTAACGGAGGAGCGTGTAATTAAATATATATATAGAGACATTACAGGACAAGAGCCAAATGAATGCTATTCTCATGTTATCGTGAATTTCACGCTAAGAGAGATCCAAGATTGATATGCATTATACGTCGCATCATTAAGGAATATATCTTAGTTTCTACAACCGACCTTATCCTGAAACCATGCGATAAAAGATTCCATATTTCCTATGTGTGTGTTTATAATATATAGAAAAAGGGAATATGAATAAAAGAAAGATATATTATTGATCATGCAGCCATGCAGGTCCTTGTCCTAGTAACAAAGGGCAAAAAATACAAACCAAAACGAAATAACCGAACCAAAATCTATTGATTTGAATCAAAGCTAAAGTTTATAATAACGTGTTGACTGGCAGATAACCGTTTTTTCGTACAGAATAGACCAAAGTAGAATTATTATTTTTTTAACCAAACCCAAGAAAAATCCTAAAATAAGAATCAAGCATGAAATGAAAATGAATAATAACCTTTTCTCTCTTGACACTAGTCTTCTCTTTTCACCAACTCAGCAGTCCAGTCAACACTCTTGTTGAGTCGACTGTATTTCCCACTTCTTCTGGGCATCTCTATTATTAGTGAAATCTCTTATGGGACTCAAAAATATAATCTTTAATTATTTTTCTTTTAAAAAAAAAAATTTCTGTAATTTAAAAAAAAAAAACTAATCCAACCAATCGTGGCCTGTCATGTGGCGTAGAATCCACGATATAGTGATGATACATGTTTAATGGACTGATGAACATCTCCCATGAACCTCACAATATTTTATTTTATTTTTGTGTTTTGGGAAGTGTGTGATACTCTTAAAAACCTTTGATGAAGGTGCTGTCATCTCAATATTCTTCTCTCTTCTTTGAAAAGTAAACTCTCTATGATTGTTCCTAAAGGAAGTTTTTTTCTTTTTTTTTCTCCTAAAAGAAGGTAATGAACGTATTCACCAATTATTAGATTCCAACAATTAATACATGTCTTTTTTTTGAATCAGATGTTTTAGTATTACTGTATTTTCTAAATGTCATTCTAACTTTTTGCACATAAATTAATAAAACATATGATTTTATATATTTTTAAAATAAAAACACAATTACCAATATACCCAATAATATTTGAACCAATAGAAAAATAAATAGGAAAATCTTATCAATAAAATTTGAATTGAAATTATAAAACGACACCTATTTTGAAACGAAAATTTAACTCCAAAACAATATTTATTATAATACGGACGGAGTACTATATTGTTTAATAAATAGATATTATCCAAGTCTGATTTTTTATTACTCATTCTCCATTTCTGATTATTATAATATTTTTTTGGAAAAATCCATAAACAAATCCATGCATGCTTTACTAACTGGATTTAAAATGAATAATATCACTAATGGATAAGGTTGTACGTGGAACTAAAAACTTAACATTCATGATTAAATTTGAGGCCATGAACGATCTTAAACTTTTTAAAACCCACCATAAGAACTTAGATTAGAGATTAAAGAAGAACCGGAAGAAACTGATACATGCTATTATTCTGCGGGATCTTGTTCATTACATTATATCACTTATTGGTATATCACAACATGACTTATAATAGGCAAGAAACTGAGTTAACAATAACTAGCCACAGAAATGACTTCAAAATCAACTCCAACATACAGCTTATCCTTCACCAAATAAGGTTCAGCAAGCTCCTTCAGACACATGAAATCCGCAAAGCCCAAATATGTCTCCAACCAACTCGAACCTAAAAAAGAAAGAGAATTATATATAATAGTTGTTTTTAACATTCGCAGGACTTCTAAACAAATACGAACGAATTTTTCAAGAGACATCTTACATGTTTTCTCAACATGATTCCCGTTAAATTGATCAAGTACCCGCAGCTTAAATTTCGCGAAAGTTTTTGTCTTTGGCGCACTGTTGATAAACCCTTCTCCTGATAGAAACACAGAAAATGATTCGTTTCTTTCCTTCTCAAACCCTCTTGGATGAACTTGAATTCTCCTGATCAAGCACTCACACACAATATGCAACTTATTCAGTGTGATACATTTTCTATTATAGTTTGTGTATAGAAAAGTGTTTTTGAGTTGTAAAAATAAGATAATAATTGATCACCATTTCCGGTTTCCAACGACAAATTCATGAGAATGATGAACCCTCTCAGGATTGAAAGACGAGAACTTGGTCATCATCCAAGTGACTTTGTGATTGAGAGGTTTCTCAATCAAGCTAAAACATTCCGCTGTTCCGGATTCATCAGGTTCAATCCCATGAAGCATGACACCACACATACAACAATCTCCAATAAGGTATCCTTCGCTCTCGAGATCAACAAGTGATATCACTTTTGAATACCCTTTGCTAACACGTTTTCGATGGATACCGAATTCTTGTTTGCCTGCACACATAAAACTTCAACATATCGACCACATATACATATCATACACACAAACATATTTATAAATGAGAGAGAGAGAGACCAGAAGAATTCCATTTTGGCTCTAGTTGACTGAGGACAAAGACCTCATATTCCAAGTTAACATTTATCGAAGTTTGAGACATTAAGTAGATAGAGACATAATGGCCTTTTGCATGTCTATGTCCATTTGGATACACACGAAGTGTCCTGTTATCATATCATCAAGTCAAGAAAATAATTGAGATTAATCATAAGTGTTTGTTTTTTTTCAAGCAAAAAAAAAAAAGATATTAAAGAGAAAAGAAAAAACAAGTTCACCATTTGTGACCACCGATATCGAAAAGAGAGGATTCGACCTTTTCGATTTGGTACTTTTTGAATAACGAGAAGTTGTCTATCTTGAACAAGTGACTTGTTGTGTTACGTGATTTGAACTCTTTCACCATGTCTGTGAAGAAGAGAAAAGATTAGAACTTGGAACTAATACTAATAAAGAGAGACTCAAATGTATATGTTTATTACCTTCAACGGGTATTGGTCGCGGCATCGTAACGAAGCTGCAAGAGATATGAAATTGATTCTCAATGAAGCCTAGCTGAGGACGTAAGTCTATTAACTATATTTATAGACATTACAGGTTATAATCTTTTATCTGTTGGCATCGTTATGTTACCGTTTTAGCCCCAACAGTTAATAGAATCTTACAAAAAACAGTTGTCGTGTATCGTACGCTACAGTGAGATTCGTTCGATACTGATAAGCACCATGCATGTTCATACGTCACATCTTTTGGGCATATATTCAAGTTCGGACAATGGAGTTATCGCATCCTTTCTCCTCAAGGTTTTGTTTATTTTATTCGCTTGTTGGCACGTTTTTTACTGCTTATAACTAATTCGTATCCGTGCCGGATACTTTTTTTATTTTAATTTTTAAAATATTATTCATAATAATATATATTTTATTTAGTAAAAGTTAATTAAAATAAAATATAAACAAATAGGAAATCGAATCAATTTTATTTTCTCGTTTTAGTTTAACTATAAAAAATAATTTTCTTTTCAAATTTTGATTTTATAAATAAATATATTTTATTCATTTGATATAAAGTAATTAATATATAAAAAATAAAGCATAATTGATTTTAAATTTTGCTTTTTGCTTTAAAATTTTTAATAGAGTCAGTTTTATATATAATCTATTAATTTATATATAATTTATTTTATTAAATTTTATTACCGAGTTCATATATAATTTATTCTATTAAATTTTAATAAAATAAACTAAATTTGTATATTTACTAAAATTTGATTTTATTGTTTATAAAATAATTGATTTATTTATATTATTCAATTCTATTTATAATTTCATTTAATATGTATTATATATTGCTTTATTTTTATTATTTTCGTTTTTAATTAATTAGAAAGTAAGATATATGTAGTTTAAATTATTATTTTATTTTTAATCAATTAAAGAAATAAGATTCACTATTTTAAAACTTTAGATACATAAATATTCATTTATGGTTAGACTTATTTTTTTAGTGTCAGTAATACTCTTAATAATATTCTAGTCTAATTCAGATATTTCAGTAGTAGTATTTCATGTAATATACCACTATTATAAGATTTCTATTTTAGCAAGATAAATTCTTCAACAGGGTAAATCACATAAATAACTTGTAATTGAATTATTAGTAGAGTTTGGCTTCGCTTTGGATAATTGAATTTAAGTCTGTTTTCACTCAATCAGTATATAAAAAATAGGTTTGAGTAAATTCGTAGATTGACATAAACAAAAGACGTAAGATCACAACTTGAGAGCAGCAATTGATTCGGGTTTAAACTCGACCCGTAGACCCAAGACCCGTCTAACCTCAGCCGGTGTGAGTCTCCAAGTCATAGGTCCTGAATTCTCTCCCCAGAAGTCCAAAATCTCTGAGACCTTCTCCAAGTTCAGTATTGTCGCCATTTGAGTTAACCGAGCAAACTTATCTCTCACTGTTCTCTGAGTCATACCGGAGAAATGGCTAACCAAAGCCCTTGTGTCTCGGTCAAGCTGAAGCCCACCAAGTTGGCTAAACCGTTTCTGCATCATTATGACTTCGAGTCTCTTGACTATGAAATCGATTATCAAATGCAAAAACGAGTCGTAGTTGTTGGATGTCATCAGCGGTTGGAGCCACGCGGCGTTTGTTTCGACCGAGTGGAGAAGTCGTTGGACCCACGGGTCGTTCACCTCATTCTCTGCGTACTCAGTTTCTGTCAACTCGTAGCTTATGGTAGCTACAGTATCTAGAACCGGTCGGATTCTTGGTGTTACGGTTGCTACTAGCTGTTCCATGCCTGAGTTTAGTAACTGCTTGAACGTGCTGCTTAACTCGCCTAGCTCCGACAGACATGACTTTATCCTCTCTCGATCTGCTGGTGCAGCAAACACCTGTGATTAGGACAAGACATCAACAAAGTGAGACCGTGTTTAAAAGTTCAATACGGAATTGGTTTTTTGCAGCTCAAATGCCAATGCCAATATACATGGTTTTCATGGGAAGAACAGAACCTACCTCTACCTCTAGAAAACAACTCATCTATTATGGAATCACTATCTATAATTTAACAGAGAAGCAACGAGAGATATCGATATATAGCCAGCAAAAGATGATTCTAGCCTAATGGATACCACAAGTAAACGAGATGATTGTTGAAGAAGTATCAGGAGTACTAACCTCAGTACATTGCTCCTCGATTTCATGTTTTAGTTTGAGAATGTACTCGCAGCTCACATCCATATTGTTCAAAGCAGTTGCAATCTCAGTTCCAGTGTTTTCCACACCGATACCACCCAAGAACAACCTAGCACCAAGGTTTGGCTCTCTAATCTTCTGCTGCAAAGCTTCATGGTAATCATTCCCCAACAAGCTACCGGCATTGCTCAATACAGCAATCACAGAACTGATGTTCGAAGTTGAAATGGCTCTCCTCAGACAGCTCTGCAACACGTAGAACACATCGTCGACCATTGATGTGGTAAGGCTGTCCGGTACATGCTCATCGATCCTAATAGCTTTCCTCACATTCTCAACCATAAAGAACCCTTCAAGTATCACATAGAACCCTGTCACATCCTGAATCACTTTGCTAAAACTCCCATTCCTAAACGCCTTGGTAGCCCTTGGCAACAGTTCAGGATCCACCGAAGTCAAAGACTTGATCTTTGACACCATAAACTCAGTGTAATCCTCACCCAACTGCATCAGCGACAGTATCTCCTCAACATAAAGCTCAACTTCTCTCGGGTCTGGTCCTTCAGAAGCACCACCAGCAAGCAGATTCAAATTGGGTGAATTGTTTATATCAGATGCCAATCTAGCTAACTTTCTAAACTCCATATACTTCTTCAAGATCAACGAACCTCTAGAATCACACTCTTCTTGCAACTCACAAATCGCATAAACGACACCGTCTTCTCCACATAAACCTCTCAAGATCTCATCGTTCTCTTCAATAGCCATAACAATATCCTTAAACAAATTAGTTAAACAGCCAACGAAATTAACCTGTCCGAGTCCTTGCTCCATGAGCTCAACCACATTCTCATACTCCACCCTCCCTCTCATCGCAATCACCTTCTTTAAATAACCAACGTAAAGCTGAAGACCTTCTTCCTCCATCCCTAACGGAGAATACAACCTCACGAATCTCAAAATCGTAGGATGATCTCTCTGGTCAATAGCAGCCAATAGCTTCTTCTTCGCGATACCTTCGAGCTGTTTCTTCGACTCAAGAAGCTGCTCTCTCTGATCAGAACCAGAATCTTTATACTGAGAATCGATCTGTAGAAACCTCTGAACGAACTTCGCGGCGGATTCGTAATCTTCCGATTCCAAAGCCGTCTTCACGCCTTCGATGCAATTCCCTCGCTCAACAATCGCGTCGATACGCGAGAGTGTCACATTGACACGAGACTGTGCGAGATCGAGCTCACGTACCTTGCCACTTACCTGATCAGCGAGATCGCATGTCGATCGAACATTCCCGAACATGTGATCTGCATCCGCTTTCACTATATCGAGAATCTCCGCCGATTTCTGAAGCTCTACGAGATTCCGATCTAGCTCCGTCCTCTGAGATAGAAGCGTGTCGAGATCTGAATCTAAGCTTCGTTGGTATGCGATACATTCGTGAAGAAGCCTCGTCATCGCTCCTACGTCTGTTAGCGACCGTACGTACTCCAACGCTTCCGGTGTACCGAATTTAACGGTGGAGGAATCCACCGACTCCACTCCCGCGTCATCGTCTTGTTCTACCTCCGGTTGCCTCGTAACCGCCATCGATCTAATCGGAGTCGATGGCATTTCCGTAATTTAGTTTATAATTTTCTGAGTAATCGGCGAAACTCAGATCCGATCAGCCATACTCCCTTCACTCTTGTTCAAAATCTCATACATTTAGTCAAATTATGAAATGTTAGCCAAATGGGCTTAAAAGCCCAAATCAGGCCCGATAATCCTGGTCATATAAGCTTTCCCTCTAACCGAATCGAACTTTTCAGTCTTTCGTTTGAATTTGGTTATCGGTTGTAAGCCGATCAATATGTTTTTAAAATTAATTCAGTTTTCGATTCGGTTCGTATATTTAAAAAATTACACAAATTTAATCAATTTCATACAATTTTAACATATTTATAATTTTAAACCGAGTTAATCGAATTTAACCTAAATAATTAAAAGTTAACCAAATTAACTGAAATTTAACCGAAATCTAAAAATTTCGATTTAGTTCGATAAAATTTTTATTAACCGAAATAGTCGAGAACTGAATCGATTACTAACTTCGATGGAAATTTTGAAAACCAAATTAATAAAAGAAACCGAACCGATTGAAACCAAACTAACCAAAGTAGCAGCTCACATCGACATACATGATTGAATCAAAGAATGTGCTAATGAGTAAAACTTCCAGTATTTTGAAGAGTTTGAGGAACAAGTATATACATCCATCAAGGCATTGGTTTGTTAATTCTTGAGATGTAGTATCAGATAAAATAGAACTTTATCTTTCAAGAATAGTAGGAGGAAGAGGAACCTATAAATGTCTCCTCTCTCTGTCTCTGACATTTCTACGTTTCATCTGTAGTTTACTAGAAAGATAAGATCCTAAGCCGATGATACCCGCATCAACGAGTCTGGTATCACCGCTAATCTCTACTTTCATAGCGTCTTCAACAAACATTTTGATCTTCTCGGACTCATCTTCTTTACAGATTATAGGAACTATCATCTCCCAAGTGTCCGAATGCAATGTATCCCCATTCCTCAACACAAGCTCCACCACATCACATGCTTCTTCGACTTTGCCAAAGCTGCAAAACCCTTTTACCAAAGAATTAGAAACCGAAAAATGAGGAGAAAACCCTTTCGAGATCATCTCTTGTAGATACTTTTTGCCTTCCTCAAACATCCCTTGTCCACACAATCCCACAATCAATGTCCTATACGAGACCAAATCAGGTGAACAACCGTTTGACGACATATCATCAAACACCTTCCTAGCATCCATACCACGACCTTGTCTACAAAACCCGAGAATAACCGTGTTGTAATGAACAATATCAGGATTACAACCTTTTAACTTCATCCTACACAAAACCTTATAAGCCTCTCTAAGCTGTGTCTTCCTACACAAACTATTCAACAAAGTAGTGTAACTCAACCTATCAGGCACAAACCCTTTATTCAACATATCTTCAAGTAACTCCATACCACCATTCACTTGTCCTTTCCTACAAAACCCTTGTATCAGTATCCTATAAGACTCAACATCAGGTACAACATCTCTCTCAAGCATTTTACCAAACAGCTTATACGCAACACTCAAGTCATCGTTCAAACAAAAAGCTTTCATCAATATATTATAAGTTCTCGTGTTAGTCATCACCCCGTGAACCTTTGCGTTCTTGAAAACCTCAAAGGCTTTCTTGAGATAACCTCTATGGCTCACGAGGACCTCGAGGATCCGGTTTAGATGTTTAGGCTGTGGAGTGAAATTGAACTCGAGCATTTTATTAAACGTAGTAAACGCTTTCTCAGGCAACTTTGCTTCTTCGTAGAGTTTGATTAGATATGTGAATACTTCTCCGGTGATTTGATATCCATTAGATCTTTGCTTGGCGAGCACGTCGTCGATTAGATTGAAGTATCTCGAACGGCCGAGTTTGAGGATGAGGATGAGGTGAGATGATTGAGAGTGACGGAATTTGGGTTGCTGTGAGGCGTAATCGAATATCTCTTTGGCGAGGAGAGGATCCGATTGCGATGCTATAAGCTTTTGAACCCGACTCGGTGACCCGAATGGGGATTTAGGGTTTCGATTCGATACCGTCGATTCTCGCGTCTCGGAAGACGAACGTGAGGAAGAAGTGAATAGAAACGATAGTGGAGAAGTTAGGTGACGAGAGACGACGGAGAAGATCGGCCGCCGGCGAATCATTGGTCGGAGATTTTAGTAGTCGGCCGTTGGGAAATGATTCCGGCTGAAATCAAATCTCTCTATCTAATGAGATTAGTTAGAAATTATGTAGGCCCAATTTTATGGGCTTTAAATTTAAGCCCATTAAGGAAATAGAAGGTTTAAGCCCATTTAGGAATAGAAGGTCCCATCCACTCTGTACTGTGTACTCTATGACTTATCGTTGTCGGTGGTGACTCGGTTGTCGGTGCGGTGTCTTGGTTTTTGTGTTCACATAGCAGATTCTACGACGTGGTTATTAATGGTTCTTGGAAGTTTACTAACAAAAGGAAAATTATACATATAAAATGGGACGAATATTTCGAAAATTTTGTTGGGGTTGTGGACATAAGAAGGGTATTTTTCTAAACCTATGAAACAATATTAACACTTGTTGTGGTACCCAAAATTATTTACTGTATGTACCTTCGATGGATGTGTCATTGATCACTTTATTTAAACAACTGATTTTTAGTTGAGAATTATGATGATATAGTTTTTTTTGTCATAAATGTTAAAATCTAAATCTAAATCTTAAACTCTAGCAAAAGAGAAAACTGAGTTATAAAATACATTTTAATTCTGACATGCAGATGTAATTTGTTTCACAGCATGCAAACTCGTCTCTATAGTAGTTTTATAAATGTTTTGAAGGTTTTTCCTTTATTTCCTTTCTAATTACCGTCAGAAAAAGAAAAAGAAAAAGAAAAAATCTCACCACGCCCCAAAAATTATCGTCTTTCACGAATACCCATAGGAGTCATCAAGTAAGTCAATCATAGATCATAATTTCTTTATAGTGTATAGTACTAATACAAGCACATTCTATTTTTTCAACATTGAAATAAATTATTCATTTACAACCATCAGATCCATCACGTGAACGGTTGTGCCGAGATTTGGACTCTTTCTAAAGTACTTCTGTATCACTATATCTGAATATAATAAATCTAAGATCAATATTTACGGCTGATTTACGAAAAGATTAGCATCTAAAAAGCAATAGGAACACATAATTACAATTCCAAGCTTTCTAAGTTAATAAACAATGCATAAAATGTAACACTAAATAAGAGTGCTTACTTTTAGTTACTAATTAGAAAACAACAAAGAAAACAAAACAAGACAAAAGACTTGCAGCTACTTAAACTTCTTCTCTTGCTTCTTATCCTCACTCTTCAACAAACCCTAAAATACTCTGATTCTCGTATAAACATATATATACGATACCTAGACATGGGAGAAGGAGAAGGAAAAGCTGAGCAAGCAGCCAAAGCAGATCACAAGAATGCTCCCTCCGCTTCTTCCACGCCGGAGTCTTACTCCAAAGAAGGCGAAGGAAGAGGCGGAGGAGGTGCTCGCAGCGCAATCTGCGGTGCAATCTTTACCATCCTCGTCTTACTAGGAATCATCGCTTTAATCCTCTGGCTTGTCTACCGTCCACACAAGCCACGTCTCACCGTCGTCGGAGCCGCGATATACGATCTTAACTTCACGACGCCGCCGTTAATCTCAACCTCCGTTCAGTTCTCCGTCTTGGCGCGAAACCCTAACAAGAGAGTCTCCATTCGTTATGACAAGCTTAGGATGTACGTTACCTACAAAGATCAGATCATAACGCCGCCGCTTACGCTTCCTCCGCTTCGTATGGGACATAAATCTACGGTGGTGATAGCTCCGGTGTTGGGAGGAGACGGGATACCGGTTTCGCCGGAAGTGGCTGATGGACTGAAGAGTGATGAAGCAAACGGCATCGTTTGGATGAGAGTTGTAATATTAGGGAGGCTACGTTGGAAAGCAGGTGCGATTAAGACTGGACGGTATGGATTTTATGCCACGTGTGATGTGTGGTTGAGATTCAATCGATCTTCTAATGGTCAAGTTCCTCTTCTCGCTCCTTCAACTTGTAAAGTCGATGTCTAGAGCTTTTTATTTTATTTTCTTATGTTTTTTCTTTAACATTTGCGTTTTCTTAAAAAAAAAAAATTGAAAAGAGAAGTTTAAAGTTAAGAAGACAAAAAAGAATTGTAACTTTTTTTTTTGTATTTTCTATCTTGTTAGTGTTTGGGTCTGTCTCGACTCTCCAGTCTAGTGTAATTGTGTAAGCTTTTCCCTTCTGTTGAGAATAAATCCAGATATTATAGTTACAGTTCTGATAATCTACATTCTTATTTATGATTTTTTTTTGTTAGATCCGTGGATTAATTAGTTATAGAATCTTGTCGGTAATAGCATATCTTACATGGCACATGGCGTAGACATTAACTGATACACATAACAGTTCATTATGTTGGTCCTGAGACATATGGCATCTTCATGCAATATCCGATCTTATTGTTTTTTTTATTCACTACGATTTTTTTTTTCTGTCAAGATTCAGAAATAAGGTGTTAGAATTCGTATTGCAGTTACCTATTCATTTACATTCCTTTTGTTGATATTAAATATGTTTCGGAAGTTTTAACAACTAAAATAAAAGTAATTTTTCAATGTAATTTACATGTGCTAACTAAATGGTAATCTCGTAGTTTTTGCCTAAAGAAAAAGTTGGTTTAGATATCTTTGGTTCTTTTCAAATATGAAATTAGTTAACACTTTTTATTTTGATCGATTATGATTGGTTTAAACGGTGTTACGCATTTAAACTATAAAAAAGCCAATTTAACTTCACATATCTCATCTTAGCTCTATGAACCATTCAAATTTACATTGTTTTAAGGGAATTTGAGGAAAAGCTTATATATATTGGAGTTACTAGAGGAAGAAATATTTTTTTTCTTTGATATTAAAGATAAAACCATGTTGTACTAAGGTATTAACTAAACTACTAATGAACACCAATAAGAATTGTAATTTTACCTTGTATAAGTTTTGATTATAAGAAAAGGAAAATCTTATGCTCAGTTACGGATGTATTCAGCATTTCAGCTACATGTTACGAACGTACTGGCAATGGCAAAACAAGTTGGGCTAATTAGAAAAGAAACCATCAAACTGCCACAGAATAACAAGGCCTCATACATACTAGTGGGCAAAATTTATTGTGCACTTCCTACAGAAATTAAAAACATAAAACCCAGAGTATCAGTGGATTATATCTTATTGCGACTAGTGTAGTAGATAAAGTACGGGTTTAAGATTCGACGCCATGTCCCGACAGATTAGATTTTGAATGGCCCAGTTCGATCACTGTGCTATAGTGATGTACATGTCAACGGCCCACTATAGTTTATCTTTCTTCTACTAAGTTTGGTTTTTGTTTTACCTTAATTACTTTTTATTTGTTGGTCACTGGCTCGTGGTATTTTTCGTGATTTTGAATTACACTACTTTTGTTTACAACATCTTTGGGCGTACACTTTTATTACAAAAAAAACGACCACGGTTAGACATATATACGGTGAGATTGGTCAGGTGTCACTAAATTAGATTAATCAACTTCTCCCCTTTGATAAGCAGTGTCTATTTTCACCGTTCATATCAGTCTCATGCATTTTTTGTCATAAATTTATTAAAAGAAAATTATTCTTATTACAAGAAAATTACAAGCGTTGGATGTTTAGGTAGGTGTCAGTGTCACTAATATTTTTTTTTCCGATAAAAAAAAAATAATCAACTTCTTCCCTCTGGATAACAGCAATATATATATTACCGTTCATATCATTCTCGTTACACTGTTTCTTTTTTAACATCTTTGCACATAATTCTATGAAGTCTTTACATGGAAATTACAAGGATTAAGCCAATGTATGGTGGATTGAAGCATCAATAGGCAGGTGTCATTGGATTAGATTATATTAATCAACTTCTCCCTTCTGAATTACAATATTTGTTTTTGATGAAAAAAAAAGTATATGGCATTCACCAGTTAAACTACTGTTCTCATCAATTCTATAATTTTCAATTTTATAACATGTTATAAGTTAGTTATTATTATTTTTTTAGCAAAAAACGTTTGAAGATATGTAAATTTGAATTTTATTTGTCCAGTGTTAGAAATGGGTTTGACACCCTCCTTTAAACTTTATATAAACTCACATCAATCTATTAAATTAGTTGAACATCTTTAATTCAATCTTGTTTCAATCTTTAAACATAAAAGGAAATTTCCTAAATGATGAAAGAAAAAGAGTTTAATCTAAATATCTCAAAGATAATGAAAATATCTAAAAAGGAACAAAGTTTCAATAATCTATTTAGAGACTATATATATAAAAAAAGATGAGATGAAGACGAAACGAAGATGAAAGATTCATTCACATAGAGTTCGGCGATGTAGAGAAATAGTTTCAAATTTTTCTTTTTATCAAATCAAAAAAATTCTAGTTCATCTTTTATTTCTACAAACTTTAATTTTGTAAAAATGCTGTGTGAAGTTCTACTTCAATATGAAGGATTAACTTTGATGTTAACATCCAATTGAATATCATTTATAAAATTTAAATATTTTGATGATGTTTTGTTTCGGTTGAAGTTTATTTGTTAATTAGAACTGAATTACTTTAAAAAAAAAAAGCTAATCTTGTTATAGTTGAGAAAGAAAATGAGAGGATTTCTTTTTAAGTCAATTAGAAGGATACTTTTATTGGAAAAATGAATTTCAAGTGAATGTAAAAAAAGAAATAGATCCATTAGATAGGTCTTACTATAATTCCAAAAATAATATATTTTTAATATATATAAAAAGAATATATTTGGAATATGTAATACAAATAAAAATATTTAATACAAAATTTCATAAAATAGAATATTTTATAAAATTGTTAAATTTATTAATTAACAAAAATAATTTTATGTACCAAAAAACAAAATAAGCCAAAACAAAGCGTGAACCATACTGACAGGATATTGGCAGTTTGAAAATTGACATGGCTGAACTGGAAGTAGTATTTTTATTAGTTAAATAAAATAATTCGTCGTTCATTTAATGTTTTCTAGTTTTGTAACTTGTGTTTAATTATAGCTTGCTTATCATGCAGAATTGCAGATACATCAATATCAATTAACTCATTAAATAAAGCGAGAACTAATGAATATATATGTCATATAACTCAATAAATAAAGCGAGAACTATAAAACTTGCCGTAGTAGAATTTCCAACCTTTATATATCTTTTAAATCAGACTTTTATTTCTCTTTACATGTAAAACGAAGCTTGACATGATTTTCTCAACAACAAAAAAGAAGCTTGAAAGTTAAAAAAAAAAAGAAGAAGCTTGAAATGATATTAAATAACATAATTCGCGAATGAAACTTGGATATTGTAAATGATAATTAATCAACCGAGAACGTTATATGATTTTTTTTACCAATATGAAACGCTATATTCTCCAGGAAAGAAGTTTTAACAAAACAAAGGGCCTATAAGTAAGAAGTAATAATTACAGTAATAGTAATTTGTTGCATCTGACACTTTAAGAAAAACAGTTCATTTGATATAAAATGGCAAAACAAAAGTTTCATTTTAGTGTATACATTACTTATAATTCTATGAATACTAATAATTATATAAAACGGGCTTGACAAAATTGTAAAGTAGATGACACGAAAAATTTGTGAGAACTGAGAAGCAAAAGTGCGTGTCTCGCACTACGTATAATGCGGAACCTTTGATTTATCATCATATGCGTTTTTACGCGGGCATTTTGTGTGTATAAAAACATCTCTAACCATACACTAAATTTGATGTTGTAAACTTGCAATTATACCAAATTTAGTGTTTTGGTATACTTTTTAATTTCTCATTTCTAACTACAATATCAAATTTCACTCAACAAATCATATTTCATATTATTATACTTGTAACTAAAAAAAAAAACAAAAAAACAAAATGGAAATTTTAATTATTCAATTAATTAAATATTTTTAAATTATAACATACAATTCGAAAAATTAAAAATATGTGTTACTATACTTGATATTGTTAATATCTTAACAGGAACGATTTTTAAAAAATATTTAACTATCTTTTAAAGGTATATTATGTTTTTAAGAATTATATTATTACGTTAAATTTTTATGATTTATTTTAATTTTGTAATTTTATGTTTTCAGAATTTTAATAATTTGAATATTAATTAATTAAAAATTTATATTTTTAACATTGAAAAGTATAAAACTATATGTGGTATATTTATTTTTAGTTAAAAATTTAATTACTTCAAAATAGTTATCTAGTTATATTGTTATATAAAAAGAAAAAAAAAATTTAATATCTTAGTGAATAATGTTACACTAAATATCATGTGATACTATTTATATAACTCTAAATTATTTAATTTCATGTTGGATTTGCCGTTAGGTTGGAGTGTTTTCTACATTATATTTGGTGATATAATGTTTCATTGGAGTTAGTGTAAGAACAGTTCAAATTGAAGGTGCAGAAAAGATTTTAAGGATTTTTTTTTTAAAAAAAAAAAGAGAAAATGAGATACTGTATGATATCTCATTCAAATTGGTTTAATATAAATATATAAATATATATACTTTAATTATTTAACTAAATTAGTATAAAATTTATTAATTTTAAATTTAAAGAATATCTAACGGATGAGATTGCTCTAATTCCCAACATAAGCAGTTTCAAGCTGGAGGACATTTAAGTGTCTACCAAATTAATAAATGCATTAGTGAGTTTTTGTTTTTGCACTACTGGTTTTGTTTCTACTCGAAGTTATTAAATACAATGGACTATGAAGAAATGTTTAACATTTTTAATTTAAAAATGTTTTAATAGATCTATAGTATTTCCTCTGTCTCAAATAAATTGTCATTCTAGAGTAATGTTGTTAAAAATATTATTTTATGATTTTAATACAAATTTTCTATCGATTTTATTTCTTTTATCTTTAATTAAATTAATAAAAATTAAAACTGAATTTTAAAGGTTTTGGAAAAAAATACTCCAATATGTAAGAAATCTTAAATTACATATAATTTTTAATGGGAGGAATATAATTTTATCTTGGAAGAAAATGAATAGATTTCAAATCAAATTTTCGATGTTAGACTCGGACTAAATTAAATGTCTATTTTTAAATTTTGTGTATTTCTGATTCTGATTGAAATGGTGCTTCGTCTGTAAAAAACTCATGCATCTTTTTAACGTTTTTTTTTTTGGTAAACAGCATGCTTGTACATAAACTGAGTGTGAATCTTGATTTGACTTAAAGATGTTATCGAAAATGATTGTCCACCACCAACCTAAATCAATCTTCGATATTATTGAGATCAAATATACTATTCCATAAAGACAATAAAGAGTTATATATATATATATATCATTCATAAGAAAAAAAGAGTTGCAAAAAATTATATTAAGGTTAACAAGAAAAGGATATCCAATGTGGCAACTACCCACAAACTTTATTATAAATGTAAGTAGATGGGAAGGCGTGTGGTTGTTAAACGCAAAGAAAAACATTCAAAATTACATAGACAAAAAACTATAAAAATATAAAAATCAGAGAGAAAGAGAGCGAGAAGATGAAGGAAGAACAATGGGCACCAGTGATTTTCATGTTAATATCAAGTGTTGCAATGGGATCAGTAAATGCTCTCGTTAAGAAAGCACTTGATGTTGGTGTTAATCATATGATCTTTGCTGCCTATAGAATGGCTATTTCTGCTTTGATCTTGGTTCCGTTTTCTTATATTTGGGAGAGGTATGAAACATTCTGATGCTTATGTGTCGACGGTGGACCTCGTCGTTAATTTATTACGTTATGTTTTAAGTAAATTTACATACTTAATATTTTTCATTCTAATAACAAAGCTTATTTTACGTAAATTTGATCACAATAATGTTTAAATCCACACTAATCCTTGATTATTAGAAAACTCTTTAACAAAAAAAACCTAGATTCTTTTTTTTCCTTCTTATATAATCACTGATATATGTATCTATGTCCGTATGACTGTATATACTCCTTATAATTTTTTATTTTATCATGTATAATAATATATAATGTATATGTAAGTAATATTGAAGCTTGCTCCTTTTAATTATATGAGTTTGTTATAGGAATACAAGACCAAGGGTAACGTTCATGCTCTTGTGCGAGCATTTCATCAGCGGATTACTTGGGTTTGTCCTTTTATTTATTCTTGTTATTGCGCTATTTCCTCTATTTTCGATTTTAACTGATTTTGTTCTACTTTTTAAAAGAAAACGAAAAGATAAAAAAAGTTTTCTAACACGTTATCTACCTCTTAGTTACAAGTCTACAAGCTCTACTTTGTTTCCTTTATCGATCATTATTCTTTAATAAAAAAAGTCCGTCATTACTCTTTACTAAATAACGCAGGGCAAGTTTATTGCAATTTTTCTTTTTACTTGGATTATCGTACACGTCACCAACTGTATCGATGGCTATAAATAGCATGTTACCTGCTATAACCTTTGCGTTGGCCCTAGTTTTCAGGTAATGCAACTAATTATTGTTTAGAACTCTCAACATAAGAAGAAAAAGTAATGAAAAAGTAATCTCGTCTATGAAAATTGCAGAATAGAGAAAGCGCAACACCTGAAGAGCAAAGCAGGTGTGCTCAAGTTAATAGGAACCCTAATATGCATTCTTGGAGCAATCTTCTTAACATTCTACAAAGGTCCACAAGTATCAAACCCTCATACTCATCCAGAGGCTCTTCACAACAACACATTACATAACAATGGTTACGGTCAAACAAAGAAATGGCTCTTAGGCTGTCTTTACTTGATTATTGGGACAGCCTTATTGTCTCTGTGGATGTTGTTCCAAGGGAAATTAAGCGTTAAGTATCCTTGCAATAACTACTCAAGTACTTGTCTCATGTCAGTCTTCGCAGCTTTTCAATGTGCCATTTTGAGTCTTTATAAGAGTAGGGAAGTCGAAGATTGGATCATCGTAGACAAATTCGTCATCTTCATCATCCTATATGCTGTAAGTTTCTTTTTTCTTTTTCGTTATGTAACACATAACATGGGCATTACGCAAAAGATTCTAGAAAGACAATCAGCAGGGTAGCTTGTAAAATATTGATAAAATGTTATCATGAGAAAACTAAAGACGAAGAGTTAGAAGTTTCTTTGATATATCTCAGATGTCACATATCTATTGTGACTATTTTTCTGCAAGATCCTCGTACGTTGTATTTATCCCTAAAATTCAAAAAAAAAAAGAGAAGTATTTATCCCTGTTTTCTTATAAAAAATTTCTTTTAGATTTTTTCTCATTGATTTTTGTATTAATAAAACATTTTCAAATAATTTTATAGTTCTTTTTTGGGAGAGTTGAATTAATATTCCTAAAACTTTTTGTAATTTGAAAACTAACTTATATAATTAAAAGTTTGAAAACTAACTTTCTTCTTAGGTAAAAAGACATAAATACCCATTATTAATTATGAGAAAATTTTTTATTTAA
>KE154487.1:187516-210075 GCA_000411075.1 Sisymbrium irio | reverse complement strand
TATATACATATCTAATCATATTTATCATCAATATATACCTCTCATGCTTCATTGTTAGTTTTCAAACTTTTAAATAAAAATGTTAGATTTCAAATTATTTAAAATTTTGGTAATATTCATGTAAATTTCCTCTTCTTTTTTCCTGAATAACAAATTAGGCTTATGAAAATAAGATTGTAAGTTTATTTACTTATTATAAAACAGCTGAACTATTCTCTTATCGGTTTCTTTTCAACTTGTAAATAGCAGACCCTAGGAAAAAGAGACCCGTACACATAATATTTATTTTGACATTATCATAACCAACAAAAAAACTGATTTTTCAAACCTTTTTCATTTTTTTCATACGCTGTCATAGTAGATCTTTATTTCCATCTACCTATATGATAATAACATAGTTTTTATATTGATGAAAACAAAATAAATCAGGGAATAGTGGGCCAAGCGATGTCAACAGTGGTGACGTCGTGGTCAATAAAAATGACGGGAGCAGTCTTTGTGTCAACATTCAGCCCCGTCAGTCTCGTCTCTGCTACATTATTTGATTTCATCATCTTACACTCTCCTTTATACCTCGGCAGGTTTCTATCTATCCTCAAATCATATCATCAGTATATAAGTTTATAAGACCATACATATATACGAACTGATATGTTTACATTGTTATTTATATATATATGGTATAACAAAAAAATGCAGCATACTTGGATCAGTAGTTACTATAACAGGTCTCTACGTGTTTCTTTGGGGTAAGAAGAGTGAGATAGATCAGTCTGTTTCGAAGACTTTGACCACTTCCGAGTCTTGTCAAAAGATTGAAAACGAAGACCATATAACAATAAATGATAAGAATACTAAATCGCCCGTTTGATCATATGATTGAGCTAGCTAGTTACAATCACAATCTTATAATATATATCTCTCTGTGTGTACACATATGATAAAGATACATATATGCATGCTGTCGTAATCTCGACAATTGTCAGCCACCAGATGTTTATTATTAGATTTTTGTTTTCCGCTTTATTATCAAGTTATTAGGAGTGAGATAGATTGGTTCACTCCATGGAGCTTCCGAAGGATTAGATGTAAGAAATCATTGTAAGTTGTAACCACTTGGATTGACCGGAAATAATTTTAAAAAGCCTCAGTTTGAAAACTGGTTCGTGCATGTCATCTTGTTACCTTGCGTTTGTGAGTGTGTGTGAGTGTGACCACTTCAGCCTGCTAATGTTCGTTACATGTTACTTATCCTCTTTAAAAATAATAACTATATGACATATGTTTTCAAGAATAAAGGTGGCAAAGATATGTAACAAAGACAACACTAAAGTTCATAATCTCTGCCTTTTAATTGCCAACTTCTAATGGATTCAATCACCTAGATTGACACATGTGCATTACTTTAAATTCATAAATATAAACTCTACTATTAAATCTCTCTCATCATCGGCTTGCTATGATTCCTCTATGTTACAATTATTCTTATACTTCGTTTTCAAGACATTGTATAAAAAATACAAGACATCCATTTTTTTTTGTTTAAGCCATTCTGTATTTTTTTTTCTAGTTTCTCTTCCACATCATTGTAATGTTATTCTACTTCCCAAACATCATTTCCACGAACTTAAAATCTCCCTTTTTCTTATCCTTAACTCTTTATAATTGCTTGGATAGTCATAGGAGTCTAACCCACACAAGAATGCATGCTCTCTCAAAAAATATCTGATCAGAACTCTATTTACAACAAATTACAACTCTTTCTACGACTGAGTCCAAACTTAGTAAAATAGCATCCACATCCCCATAGGCTTACGGTTTGGCTCCAATTCCATGTGAAACATATGCTTAAACTGAGGATGCTCTGTGAACCAACTCGATTCATGCAACTTCTTAATCAAATTAACCATGTCTTTCACATGACACCTCGATCATATCTTACAAGTCTTCGTGTATTGATCATAACCGAAATAAAACTTCTCGGGTTCCATAATACTAGATTCCTACAAATTAGAATCCTTTTATTATTCAGTTGAATCTACTATTCCGTATATGAACATACAATTTATAATATAAACCTTCTCCATTCACTCCAAACTTATCATCTACACTACTCAAAATACACATAAGAGGAGAAAAATACCTCCCCATCTTCGTTTGACTAGATCTCTTCATCCGACAAATTCTCTTCTCCATTTCGTCTTCTCTCTCCACTGCTTTCAGACAAATCTTCAACTTCTTTTTCAGTCTCTCTTGCTGCTTCGGTCATTGCTACTTCGGTCGTTTTTAATGTTCTTGCTGGAGCTTCAGAGACTGATGTTCTTGTCGTTCGTGCTTCACAACATCCTGTTGTCGTTGCCGCTTCAGGTGCTTTCGTGTTTGGTGTTTCAGATGCTTCAACATTGGGTGCTTCACTCGTCGTTCGTGCTTAAGAACCAACTGCGGCTGCTTCTTCAAGGTTTGTGCTTCATAGTTTGGTGGTTCAAGGTTGGGTACTTCAGAGATTCTTGCGGGAGTCGTTGGTGCTGGAGAGAGTGGTGCTGTTTTTCGTAGTCCACTTTCTCTCCTTCGTCCGTAACCACCTCGTTGTGCTTCTGCTTTTGTTCACCCTCTTCGAGGTTTTGCCGGTTCTATTGAGAGAAAGACGAAGATGATGGAAGAGAGCACGAATTAATTCGATACCAAGATGATGGAAGAGAGAAAGAGAAGAAATATGGTCGACTTGACAATTGATTTCGAGAACCAACGAAGAGAAAAATGTGAGAATTTGGGTTGAAAATGAATCAAATTCAAATTTGGGGATATAAGATTTTTTCGATTGAGAAATAGTGTCTTGGATCGGAGTAAAATGGAGTTGGGGTCGGATGAATATTATTAAATTGGATTGGTAATTATGTAATATTTCTCTACCCAAATTATTTTTTACATTTTGTTTTCTTTTATTTAAAAAAATCAAAAAAATTTGGGTCGTTTTTTAACTCGTTGTGATCAACGTCGTTTTCTAACAATTGATTTACTCAGTTACCACTGCTTTTAAGTTTATCCACGTATACTCAGATTCCAATAAGTTCTTATAAGTATCTACAAATGACATTGTAATTTACAAACTATTTTGAAAACGAAGAATTGACGCTTCTCTCACATTGAGGTATGAATTGAGGTTTATAGTTCCAGAAACAGCAAACACAATCCATAATAACTTTTTTCTCCTACCACAAAGAGATCCATATCCATCATCTAAAAAACCACATATGAAACAAAAACTATTTAAAATCATCGAGAATAACAACGCAAAATGATTCGGTATCTCAAATCAATAAATAAATATATTTTACAATAAGACGTAAAGTTAAAATTAACAGTTATGTAAATATAAACAGCATCATATATCTATTTTTCTTTTTTTAAAACATGTTGGTCACATGCATTTTAAAATAATTTAGTTTGAGATATTTCTCTAAAGTTATTTGAAAAATTATGATTTGTTAAAGTTCAGAAAAAAAAATTAGGATTTGTTAAAGTTCAGAAATAAAAAAATTATGATTTGACAACTAGTAGAGTGTTAAAGGACAATAAACATCCAACAACAAAAAAAAACTATAAGCCTTTTAAGAGTTAGCCTTTGACCGGCCCGAAAATGTTGGGCAAGCTTGGGCCATACCATACTTTAATTACTCGTAATGTAATTAAACTAATTGAGAAGCCATTTCTCTGTTTTTGCGTATGTTGTATCACACACTCACACAGTTTAAATCTGTTGCCAAGTTAGCTTGGAGGAGAATTTAGGAGTGAGTTTTTTTCTCGTCCATTTCATATGAGCATGCAAGTTGGCGTTGGCTTCTTTCCTACACGAAGAAGATGTGTTCACTTTTATGCATACATAACACTTGTTAAAACAAAGAATCCGGAAAACAGAGGTGGTGATAAGTTGTGTTTCTGCTTAGTTTGTGAGAAATATCATTGAAAAGAGGTTGATGTTGCTGTGAGAAACACATAGCAAAGATTTCCTCAAGAAGACGTAATCCATGATTGAGGAGAAAAAATGTTTTATTTGGACTTTATAGATTTTCTACATACTGTAGATGTATTAAAATTTGTATATCGTATTTATTTTCATCTTTTATTGTTTTGTTGAAGTTTTCTAACCAATTTTTTTTTTTTTTTGCATTCAAAGACTAACTAGTTAATTTGAAAAAAAAAATCAACCGATATATATCTCGTTAAATCATATATTCTTTTAGTTCACATTTTATTTTAAATCGCTTCGACCCTAAAATAAGGAACCACTAATCGCTTCGAGATTTGTCAAGTCGTTTTTATTACAAGCACGTATTTGCGATCTTTATATTCAATCAAATAGACGCTTTTTAATTTGTAATTTGCCTATAATGGCGTTATATTTATATGCAAATTGTGTTCTCCTTTAGTGGTTACATAAGCCCATTATCTTCTGATTAAAAAGAAGTCCATTATTTTTCGAAGAACTGAAATTGGTCGTGTAGTTTTACCTGAAAGAAATAAAAGCTTTATCTCGCTTTATCTTTTCATTGCTTTTCCAAAAGAACAAAAAAAGCCAACATATTTCTTTAGTAAAGAAATCATAAAGAAAAAAATTGAATAATGAAAAGGAAGAACAGACATAACTATATTTTATAAAGACAAAATTAATGAGCTAAAAATTGTATTAACAATTAGGATTGGGAATTTGAGATGTATCAACCAACTATTATGTAACTACATGAAACTGTTTCAACCATTGTTAAAGTAACGCAGGGAAGAAGAGAGAAAAGGATGAAAAAATTATATTACTGTTTTATTTGAAAATGAGCAACGTTTTTTTTTTTAACCTGCAGAATTTAGTGATAACTGATAAGGATTCCACATTGTGACGATTTTAACTAAAACTAAAATCTGGCACAGCAATACTTAAGCCGGACAATTGACACAAGATCATTTATAACCACTCACATCATTAGAAAAAAATTATGAATTATATATGTACAAATTTTTGTGTATGTAGTTTTACAAAATAAATAAAAGTATGGTATGGGAAAATTACAATAATGAAATTAGAGGGAAATCATGTACCTTTTATAAATTTACACTACACATATTTTATTTTTGTTTTGTTTTAGACAAACCTTATTTTTTTCATTTAAGTTGTTTACTATATAAGAAAAAAAGTAGAACAAGATTATATGCCGAATATTTTTTTATCAAAAAGTGAAAAAGTTATAGTATTTTTAACCTAATTGCCTAAAAATATTTTTCACCTAAAAAGAGAAATAAACTGCCTTTTTTAAACCCAAAAAAGAAAATTATGTTATTGTCTTTGCACATACATGTTTCAGTTCTAATTGAAATAACTATGAAAAACAAAAACAAAAAGAAGAAAAAAATCCAACAGTTCCAAAGACATTTCCCAAAATAGTTAAAATGCTTTCATCGAGAAAGTAACGTAGAATCTCTATATGCTATATAACTTGTTCATACATTTACCGAATTTTAGTAAGTTCCTCAAAGAAAATGTTATTTCTTAACCTAATATAAAAAAACCTGGCTCCTCAATCAATAGATGTCGTTCGAATTCACGTAAAATAAATTCATGATACATACTTTTAAAAAATTGAAGAAATATATCTTTATAATTTATCATGTAAAACATGAACTAAGAGGGTTTTTTATTTATTTGAGTATTAATATTAATAAATAGTTTGGAGGAACAGTGTAATCCTATTACATGTAAGAAACCCAAAGTTTTAATATATATATATATATATATATATTGTGTGTGTGTGTGTGGGTGTGTGGGTGTGTGTGTGTAAAACGTCTGCTAAAGCTTTTACAAAATTGATTGTCCAAAAAAGAAGAAGAAAAATGCAAGTTGCGCAATCAAAATATGAAGTCGACCAATAGCGTTAATTTTGACAAATACTACTATGGTTTCTTAAGAAAGTATATATATGTTAACACCCACCCTTATGATTAAATGATAGGAAATCCGAGGCAAATGATAAGAATTCTTATGGCTAAAAGTGACCTTTAACTAATGTATGGAGTAGTTTTTAGCCCAAACATAAAGAAGTTAATATATAGTTTTAAATTTTTACTATAGCTAGAAACTATAAGTATATTAATGGAGAATAGTTTGCTTGTATATAAGTAGAATGGAGAATAGTTTCAGTTTGTGTGTCTAGAGATAATGGAGAATACTTTCAGTTTGGTGCGGCCCAAAACCAAAAAGAATAGTTTAATTTTGGTAAAAATTTACTGGACGGCATGAAGCATATGAACTCGTATGATCATGCAGGGTTACAATAAGAGACAGATATTCTTCAAATTTATTAAAAAAGGCTATAGCCTACGTCAATATCAACTGTCTAATTCAAGGAGAAATGTGTGGCGCGCTAAAAGAGAATTAAAGATTGTTTTCGATGGATAAGGAAACAGAAGAGGAGAAGAATTATTTCTTTCAAAAAATCCTATTTTATTCGACAACAGTGAACAAAATCTCTATATATATATACCGGTTTCTTACTTCAATGTTCAATCAAACCCATACACAAAACCGCTTAGAGAACAGAAGAGGAGTAAGAGAAAAAAAACAAAAAAAAAACAAAAAGGGGGAGAGAGAGAAACCATTATCGAATATAAGTAAGTTTTTGGGGTTGATTAATAGTTAAGAATGGGTTACTGCGATGGTAAATGGACACCGGTAATTATTATGATTACGATTAATTCGGCGCTAGGTTTAGGTAATGCTCTGGTCAAAAAGGTACTCGATGGTGGTGTTAATCATATGGTTATAGCAACATACCGGCTCGCTATTTCCACCTTATTTTTGGCCCCAATCGCATTTTTCTGGGAACGGTAACTATATTAAATTCACTAATTTTGTTCATAATCTATATAGAATTATTAAGTTAATGATTCATTATTTGTTTCTTAGGACAACAAGACCGAAACTTACGCCCAACATCTTGGTTCAGCTTTTCTTCAGTGCTCTTGTTGGGTACGTTCTTTTTTTTTTTTGAGCCGAGAACTCCTAATATAACTGTAGGAATAATTATAAAACAAAATTATAACTTTAAAGGTGTGCTAACTCTCTCAAAATAAAGAAACAGACTATTTTTTGGGTTTTATGGTTAAGAATTTAACTTTTGGGATTAGGATTTAAGATTTCTGATTTACCGTTTAATTAGGTTTTAAATTTAGACTATTTTCACTTTGAAAGAATACAAACCATTTTTATTTGATACATATAAAGTTCCGATTACTTTCGTAATTTTCCCGTAGTCGTATTCTAGTCTAATTAATTAATAAAAACTTATTGATTTAAATGTTTTTTGTGTGTGTTTAGGGCAAGTTTAACTCAGTATTTCTTCCTACTGGGGCTATCGTACACGTCGGCTACGTTAGCATGTGCTTTTATTAGCATGACACCTGCGATTACATTCGTTTTGTCTTTAGTATTCAGGTAATTTTTTTATATTAATACGAAATGCATTATATTGCCATCGTAACCTAGCAAATTAAATTTTACACTTAAAATTCCTTTGGGCGTAGGGTAGAGAAGCTAAACATGAAAAGCAAAGCAGGTCTGGGGATGGTGATGGGCACTTTGATATGCATCGGAGGAGCTTTATTACTAACAATGTACAAAGGTGTTCCCTTGACAAAATTTCACAAAATAGAAAACCATCTATTGACGAACAAGAAACCCGAAATGAAACCCGAGAATTGGATCATCGGATGCGTGCTTCTCTTCGCGGGTAGTAGCTGTTTCGGGTCGTGGATGCTTATACAATCCAAAGTGAACGACAAGTACCCTTGTCAATACTCAAGTACCGTCATATTATCTTTCTTCGGCACCATCCAATGCGCCCTTTTAAGCCTCATCAAATCTAGAGATATCACGTCTTGGATCCTCACAGATAAACTCGATATCATGACCATTATTTATGCAGTAAGTTTTTTTTTACATAAAAAGGATGGTATTATTTTATATATATGGCAATATAATTTTGTTATTGGTTATAAAATAAGTTTTTTAAAAATATATGTTGAAATGTTAGTGATCCAAAAAGGTCGTAAAAGTTAGTAAAAAGGAATTATAGTGAAAAATGGTAGTACGTACAAAAATTATTGTTTTGTCTTTAATAACTACTGAAACGGAATATATACCTTTACGGTTGCGGTAAGAGATTACTAATCAAACAATATATACCAACCTATATTATCACAAGTTTACAATGTGCTACAGGGAGCGGTAGCACAAGGAATATGCACAGTGGGAACATCTTGGTGCATCAGAAAGAGAGGACCTATCTTTACTTCAGTTTTTACTCCGGTGGGGCTTATCTTCGCAACCTTATTTGATTTCTCGATCCTTCATCGTCAAATCTGTATTGGAAGGTGCGCTTGAATTACACACACACAAATACACACACACACACACACATTTTATACATATATTTGAATGTGGACTTTCTTCTATATGTGTAGTGTTATTGGATCTGGGATTGTAATCTTCGGACTATACATATTCTTGCTGGGAAAAGTTCGTCAAATGAAGGAAGCAGAGTGTGCAAAGAAGTTGCCTTCTCATTTTGGTGAAGAAGAAAGCCAAGATGATGAACAATACAAAAAGGGCCATCTTATGGTTGTGCCAATGACTCCTTAATATGAGCTGCAGACTTCTCTCTTTTGTTCTTCACTTTGTACATTATTTTGAAAGTAATACTTTCAAACATAAAAGCCAAGAAGGGATCTTATCAATACGGTTAAAAAAAATTCCTTTTTTTTAATTGAACCTTAAATTATTCTATCAAAACTCTTTAATTTTGTTACATCAAGTGTTACATATGAATGAATAACAAATAAAAAAATATATTTCCTAAACTTAAATATAGAAATCTTCTGCTAAACCAGAATTGAAGTTCATCTTCAAGTGGTCATCTCCCAATCTCCTTATCGAGAGCAGCATATTTCTCATGTTTTGTCAATGATTTTGACCAATTTTACATCCTGGGTCAGTTTTCTCCATGTCTACGAAAATTTTGCCTTCACCAAATACTATGCACAGTTGCTTGAACACATACCTCATAGTAACGAGTGTGGTTCCTTAGTGTGTGTTCTGAAATGAGTGTGACAATATCATTTCAGTTCGTAGTGTATTTGTCTCTTAGATTTGTATAAAGAAACCGCACATTCAACGAATAAATGGTCTTTAGTTTTTAACACTGCTTGCCATATAATACATGACGGATCACCTGTAACTTGATTATGCATTGCAATCCCCACACATTGGAGTCACATAAGCAAGTAAGCAGCCAAATTCCTCTATTCCAACGAACAACTTCCTCTTGGTCTCGGATCAAGTTCCAAGTTGCTTTTGACGAAAATTTCTTCTTGAACTTGTCTTTCTTCTATTTCTACAAATCTATATCACCTCTTGCACCACAATTGTGATACATTTCAAAATTTCTTCTTCAAGTTTGTTTAGTAGACACTTGACGTCGCTTTCTTTGTTGATATCTCATGACCTCCGCCACCGTAACTAAGTTGCTGCTTCAGGGATACCAATCTATTCGACCTCTGTTTCCAAGAAAATCTAAAACACAACCTAGAAGAGACAATGAGTCATACCAACCATTTTTTCTTTTAGCTCTACTTTTATTCGCAAAAACATTGTTGTGGAAAATTTGGCCTTTGTGTAGCTACTATATACAGTGATATGTTGTACACTGGCAGTATTAGTTATGGTTGAAACCTGTGTTATCAATTTCCACGACTTTGCTTTGACTCCCGATCATATCATTTATCACTCACTAAAACGTTTCCGATCATATGTTGTACTCTGCTTTGTATAGTTAACTATTTTTCTCAATATCTTTTCACCCGAAAGTGCTCTTCAGTCTTCATTAAACAGTCGTTTCTTCATGGATCCATATTTTCTTTTAGACTCGAAGCCAATCCCGTTTTTTCTGTTGGTCAACGTACTTCTTTCCTGGTTTCCAGCGCCACTCTTGCAATCTTTTTCACTTTGTTTAATAACTTAAGTGTCGGAAATATCCTCCCAACGTATTTTCCAAACTACCGCATATTTGTTTTTTTTTTTCGAGAAATTTGCTTTTAATAGAACTACAGAATCCATAAACAATATCCTTCGTGGTTTCTTCATATAATTTTCTCATCTTCCACTGATATTCAACAAAACCACTCTTTTTAGTATATTCATTAAGCTACGTATGCGTAGCACTAGCTAGTCACATACCGGTTTGAATTTGCTAACGTTGTTAATTAATAGAGGCCAATTTCATCATTCCAAAAAGCTAAAGTTGGATAAAGCTAAATCATTTTCATCTAACAAGGCAAATTTTATATTAACTAATCAAAATTTAATTTTAAAACGCACTTTAATTTTATACAGACTTAGAAGCTAAGACACCTAAATTTATAGTATGCAAAATTCATATTATCTGAGTATAGTTTATAAATTAATTGATAATAATTTAGATTGATAACTCCTAGTTTGAGTATGACAACTTATATAGCCTTTCAATGAACAAAGAAACAAAAGATTATGCCAGAAAATTTGTTTCCTAAAATCGTAATAAAATTCTTTATTGAACTACTAGCTCTTACCACCCAATAAACAAACAAGTCATAGTATATTCAAAAAGAGAGAGGTGTTCATGTGATAAAGCATTCATGGCTAACAATTCATTCTTTACGTCTCTCGTTCTTATTCTTTTAAAAGAATTAGCTCCAACTCAGCATATATATACATATATATATATATATATATATATATATCTACCTAGCATCTATGCTTCACTACTCGAACAAGCTATTAACGAAGATACAGATAAGAAAGAGAGGGCTACAGAGGGGGAGGGGGAAGGGAGTGAATAAGTTATTCACAAATAGTTAATTACTTACTTATCATGGGCTGTATCGATGGAAAATGGGCACCATTGATTATGATGACCGTGATTCACACGATTAATGGGATGGTTAACGCTTTAATTAAAAAAGCTCTTGATGGAGGCATTAATCATATGGTTATTGCTACCTATCGTTTGGGTATTTCCACCTTTTTCCTTCTTCCGATCGCTTATTTTTGGGAAAGGTAAGTCTATTTATTTTTTCCTTTTTCTTTCGTATTTTCTATTTCTTACATTTTGTTACTGCTTAGTAAACTCGACAAAAATTTGCTAGCTCATCTTTATGTCCACTGCTTAATGCCATACAACGTTTGACGCTTAATTGCTAAACTAATATGTTCCATCAGGAAAACAAGGCCGAACCTAACCATAAGCATTTCGTGTCAGCTTTTCGTCAGTGCTCTTGTTGGGTATGTTTCGGTTCTAATCCATTAGCTTATATAATTTCTTCTAAGTCCATTTTTGCTATAAGAACTCATTTTTATTTTTCTCAGGGCGAGCTTGATACAATATTTCTTCTTGCTTGGACTCACCTACACTTCTTCTACGTTGGGATCTGCTTTTTTGGCGACAATGCCTGCCCTCACTTTCATCATGGCTTTAATATTTGGGTACATTTATTTATTAATCCCTATTTTTAACATTGTTTTAAATGAAAAATATATATTTTAAAAATTTATAACTCAAAAACAATTTGCAGTAAATAGATCAGTCTAAATCTCTTTATACATATGTAATAGATTTTTCAATTTTCATGTCGGACATTATTCACATATTCTCTATAAATTAATGTCTATTATCTCTACCTAATCCCAGTTGTATATTCCTCTATGTTATCATTTCAAGTGTACTCTCACACTCTCTTATTGTAAAAAAAATTACAGGTTCGAAAAGCTAAATATGAAAACGAAAGTAGGATACGGCGTCGTTCTTGGAACTATGATAAGCTTAGGAGGAGCTTTAGTTCTTACGACGTACCAAGGCATTCCATTAACAAACTCTCAAGAACAAGCAACGATTTTAAACCATGTCGCAAAACATGCGAATTGGATCAAAGGTTGTATGCTTATATTCCTGTCAGTTATTTTTTTCAGTTCTTGGATGCTTATACAAGCCAAGATCAACGTAAAATACCCTTGTCCATACTCGAGCACCGTTATTTTATCGGCTTTCGGTACGCTTCAGTGCGCCCTCCTTAGCTTGATCAAATCTAGAAATGTGGACGATTGGATCCTCAAAGACAAACTCGCCATCATCACCATCGTTATAGCGGTACATTCATATATATTTTTTTTATTTCATTGAAATTTAAACTATAGCTGACCAGTATAGACGTCTTCAATGGCAATAATATCCGGCTTCTAACATGCTCCGAGGATTACTTTGGGTTTCATCTATTTGTATTTGGATTCAACATCAAGCATTGATCAACTGTTTACATCTTTACAGGGTGTGGTTGCACAAGGAATGTGTACGGTGGGAATGTCCTGGTGTATCAAACAACGAGGACCTGTCTTTACCTCAGCATTTACTCCTGTCATACTTATCTCCGCAACCTTGTTTGATTTCTTGATATTTCATCGTATCATTTATTTGGGAAGGTATATGTATATAATTTCAAAAACTAAATTATGCATATTTAGCATTTTAAATTTTCAACTATACGAAACATTGGTCATTCCATTAATTTTCAACTACTTTTAATATGCAAGCTTCTAGAAGCCCCTTACAAGTAGGTTCGTGGGAATATTAGACACTAAATATTTTTTACTATCCTTTGTGTTGCAGCATAATCGGATCTTTGGTAGTTGTGATCGGGTTATACATATTTTTATGGAGTAAGAGCAAACAAATAGATGACTCTAAGATCATGAAGTTACCTACAAATACGGTGGAAGAAGAAAAAGAAGATGAAGACCGCACAAATGTAAATAAATTAGGCCATCTTTTGGTTATCCCCATGACTCCTTGATCAAACTTCCCCCAAACCCGTTCAACTAGAAGGACCGATATGCCATCTTAAATATGAAAAAAAAAAATTTAAATGCTCTTTTGATTGTTGATCGAGAATTTCATCACTTGTGTTGCAATATTTAACCTCCTTGGATTTTCTTTTCCGAGGGATTCATTTTGGATACTGTAGTCTGTTTATATGAATGATATCGAACATGACTTTAATATACTGAATGATTCATTCCATATCCTCTTACACAAACAAAACATTCTAACAAACACATATTACTTTTTATTTAGCTTATTTCGTTTTTTTTTTCTGGATAAAATTTAACTTTTTTTAGTTGTAATTATAGCACACAAATAACTCAGTTATGTTCGAGTCAATCAGTTGTCCATGGCTATCGATGAATTGTCTGACATTCCTTTGAAGATTCAAGTCCTATTAATGTCAAGATTTGGTTTGAGATATTAGCAACAGAAAATAAATAGAACAAAAAACCAAATTTGAGAGGATTCTTGTGAACTACCGACACCTTTTTTATTTTTCCTTTTTAGTTTCGTCAAAATTTATGTATGTCGAATTAATATGATTCTCGATGTCTCCTGGATTGTGTGAAGTACAATGATGTCATTACTTATGACATTCATAAGACAATAATCCTGGAATATTCACAATTTATTGTTTCTTTTCTTAATGATTTTTTAATGGTAATCGTTAATATGCTTCAAAGATAATATGGATTTAGAACTTTAGACATAACTCGACAAATTTTTATCTATTTTTTCTATATTCAATCGAATTTTATAAAATCAAAAAGAAAAGGCATAAATTAGCTCATCATAAATACACTGATTTTGCAAGCCCATCAGCTTTAGTATTTTGCAGACGATGATAGAAAAAAATAGAAAAAATAAAAAATGAAGAAGATAACTTTTGATATCAATTAGAAGTAGAACACCGAAAAAGTTCGTGATGCATACATCGTTATGAATGGCTCGAGTGAGCGTTTGAGAATCAGTCATCAGCTGGATCGTAGTCAACTCGAGGGAAAGAGCAAGCTTAATTGCTTCTCGTATCACTAAAGCTTCTGCCATAATTAGAGAATAGAGATCCAAAGAATTTTTATATTACAAACAAGAATAATAAGTAGTATCAAAGTAGATTATAAAAATAAAATTGTGGTTTATATTTGGTTTGCGGATTTACTTTTTTGTGTCACAGTTTGCGGATTTACTTATTTTATAGAAATTGAACCATAAAGATGTGAAGTTTAATTCGGTTCGGCTTTATTGTAATTTTATATTGTTTTAATTTTGTTTGATATGATATTGGGTTTGCTGGTTTGTAACAATTTGATTGTGATACTTTAAGCCAAGGATCACGTCTCTCATTAAAAGACAAAGTATATTATTGTGAATATCTCTTTCTGAAAAGCGAGGAGGATTAATGTGAAAGATGGAAACTGCTGATTATCTTGCTTGACATATTCACTAAACCAGTTCTTAGTAGCAAGTTCTAATTAACACTGTTTAAACTCTTTTTTTTGAACTATCACTGTTTAAACTTGAATATCAGAAATTGTTAAACGCTTACACGGCATAACATATCTACTATATGTGCGTTTTTTCTGCCTCTTTCTAAGAAAATATATAATCAATAGTGGATGTGGTCCATTTGTATGAATGATTCAAGTTAATGTGGAAATTTGTAAAACGTCTTGAATGTACAGTATTTAGGTTTTGGATTTTGATCGTAACTCTTAATAAGATTTGGGATTTATAAACTATTTTTCTTCTTTCGTAGCCTCTTATTGTATTCTGATATAATTTTTTTTTATTATGCCTCCAATAAAAAAAATCGGTTTCTGTTTATCTATAGACGAATCCACCCCATCGTCAATGAACTACCGGAATTCGCTTGTGTTCTTTACATTTATCTTTATATATTCTTTTTATTTTTCATGAAAAAGTATCTACTCTTACATCCGTTATTACACTAACATTAATCATATGCATGCTTCCTAATTTCTCTTTAAAACAAAGATATTTTTTTATATTTAAAGGCGAGGGTAAGTTGGGTAGCAGCCTCGATCACTTTATTTATTTTAATTTTAATTTTTTGAATGTACCTCGATCACTTATTAAAACAGACTATCTATAAATTACTCTACAGCCAAGAAAAGAAGAATGGTATTGCTTAGCTTTCCGATATAATACTGTTTAGGGATGGCATACGAACGGAGTGAAAGCTGAAGCACTTCAAAAATACATTTTGGATCTATTGATCTAAACAGAAACATATCGATATAGAAAACAAAATTGATATATAATCTATAAATGTGAAATAAATACATATACGGATATACCAAGTGACAAAAGGCTCAATATAAAGCATGGTCTTCGCTTCAAGGCAAAAGTTTATGCTATTCCAGGCTTTTTATTTATATAAGGTTGTTGCTTGGCCTGACTCTAGTATTAGTCACTAATGGGCGCATTATAGAACAATATAGTAGCAATTTTTTTCATTTTTATTTCTTTTGGCTAAGAATGATGGTACAAGTTATATTGATAAATTGTAAGAATTATAATAACACCCACCACGACGCTTTGGGATGTGTAATCATGACTAGCTTCTTTTCCACGTCATTCATATTGAATAATCGCACATATTATCGACAATGTTTTTATATATTATGGACAATTTTCTTTCATACTTTTTTTTCATCTTTTATTAAGATTTGGCCCGCTCTTACTTGCGGATTAAAGCTTTTTCAACTTTGATACTATATGAGTTAATTTGTTTGTGATTAGTTTTAGGTTAATTAGTACTAGTTTTTAAATTCTAAATATCTTAATTGTTTATTTATTAAAAAAGTTCTTAACTGTTGAATTTGAAAGATTATAATTTACCCTTAAATCTGATTTCAACATGTGATCATTCTCCACCATTATATAGAATTATTTTAAAATATATAAACATGTTCAAATATGTAAGTTGAACAATGTTTAAATTTTAGTTAAGGAATATATTGCAATTATTACATAAGTAAAAGAAGCTGGGTCATAAAATATTGTACGCGTGTTTCTCTATTTTTCTAATGATTACTTCATCTCTATGATATTTTATCAACTTTAACCAAATTATAACTAGATTTGAGTGTTTGGATATTTGTTCGGGTTTCGATTCAGATAATTCAGCGTTTTGGATATTTGGGTTTAGAAATATAAAATCTATTCTGATATTTATTATTTTTGGATCAAATTCGATTTGGTTTCTTCCGGACTCGTTAGGACAATATCCATAATATAAAAAAAAAAAATTAAATAAAATTTATTTAGATTTTAGCAATTACAATAACATATTTTTAATATTTTAAACTCTTTTTTGCATTTCAGTTATTTTTATCTCAAATAACTCATATTTTAAAATTTATAATGGTAATATTTGATATTTGAGTTATTATAAATCTAAATAAAATTAATATTTATAAATATAATTATATTTCGGATCTTGCGGATACCCATTTGATTATCGGTTCGATTTGGATTCAGATTCGATTTTTCGGATACATGAATCTAAAATTCATTCAAGTATTTTGACGATTCCGATTTTAGTTCAGTATTGTTTTTTGGATTGAATTCGGTTTGAATTTTCGGATCCGGATATTTTTTCTAAATCTAATTATAAATTTAGTTTCCAAATTTGACTTGGTCTGATTTTAATGAGTCAAAGATCCGTGGGATTGGGTCGGATCATTCTAAACTTTGTTGACTGAGTTTTTTTTTCAATTTTAATTTTTAATATATTTTTTGCCAAACAATTTTTAAATACAATTTTAGTGATACAAATTGTAGATAAAGATATTTTTATAAATATTTTTATAAATATATTTCTCAAATAATAGTGTAGAGATTGTTCACATGTGATCTATGTGGACTATTATGCTAATAGATAAATATATTATATGAAGAGTCAAAATTAAATTCTTCAAAATCTGCATTTGTTACATGAAGTTTACGGTGGGAGTCCGTGACTAAAAAACATATTTAGTAATATCTATTTCTATGATGCATGGACCAGGAATGGATATATGTAAATACATGTTTCATGCTTAACTCGTGATTTCATCTTCTTCTTTTTTCATATATCAGCTTGACTAGTGATTTAATGTCTAATATGAAAGATCAATGTTCATTTTTTGACCTTTATATAGCAGTTATAGTTTTTTCGGTATGAAAAACCGGTGGTTTTAGATAGACTATTTGTGTTGTAATAAAACTTGTTTGAAATCCTCTGGTTATTCCTTTATTTTTTATTGAGAAAGACGCCTCGTGGTTACTTTGTTGCTAAACTCTTAAAATATTTTATGGCTTTGCTTTTTGCATGGCGAACCATACGAGATTTTCTTATCATTTACCAATGAGGCCATAAAAGTATATAACACATGTCAGTTTTATCACTTATAATGATCTCGACCGATAATCAATACTTTCATAATAAACAAAAAGGTAGAATAAAGTAACTAAAGTCGGCAAATGCATCATGCATACTCTTTTTTAATACATGAAAGAGCTGGTAGAGTCTATTACTTGTACTTATATTAGACATATTCCTCTTTATTGACCAGCGACTTTTAAATATGTGTGATGAGTGATCAATAACATCAAAATTATTGAGTTTATGGCAATCCTTCTAAAAAGGTCTTTTAACTTCTTCCTGCAACTATCAATAGACGTAGCCTGCCGAAGAGACATTTAACTCCAAACAAATTTGCGACCTTTAAATATTTGAGTGATGAGTAATAACATCAAAATTATTGAGTTTATGGCAATCCTTCTAAAAGGTCTTTTAACTTCTTCCTTCAACTATCAATAGACGTGGCCTGCCGAAGAGACATTTAACTCCGAACAAATTTGTGTACAGAGACATTTTTGTTGGATTAAATTTGGACATCAAGTAATTTTAAAGTCTTTAGGAAGTTGCCTATATAAACACATCGAATTTAGAAAATAGGAAAAAATAAAGTGTTCTCTAAAGAGAATAGGGGATTTGGTGTTTATATAAGGAGTTGGTGAGATGTATAAACCCTTATGATTTGAGAGAGATTGTGTGAGTCTTTAGTTTTTGAATTAGTTTTCTAAAGTTATTAATAAGAGAGTTGATTTTTATTAAGTTTTGATCTTTTCATCATTCGAATTCTATATTTGGTATTAGAGCTTTGAAGATGTCTGAGAAATCTGTTACCACCATGACGAACAACCAATGAAAGAAGGAGGAGGTTCTTTTTCGCTTACCTGTCCGATGTTAAATTCCACAAACTATACAGTTTGCGCTATGAGAATGAGAGTGGTGCCCAAAGTGAATGAAGTTTGGGATGTTGTGGAAAGAGGAACAGAGATATCGGAAGGAAAGAAGAACAAAATGGCTACTTCTTTATTGTTTCAGTTAATACCTGAAACTTTGACCTTGCAAGTAGGAGAACTTGATACAGCCAAGAAGATTTGAGAAGCTATCAGAGCTCGGCATGTAGGAGCAGAGAAAGTTAGAGAAGCTAGGCTGCAAACTCTGATGACTGAGTTTGATCGCTTAAAGATGAAAGACTGAAACTATTGATGAATTTTTTGGACGAGTATCAGAGCTTTCATCAAAATCAGCCCCTTTGGGAACAATAATCGAAGAATGCAAATTGGTGAAGAAGTTTCTGAAAAGTCTTCCCCGGAGAAAATATATTCATATAGTTGTTTCTCTTGAACAGGTGTTAGATCTTAATACCACTAGTTTTGAAGATATAGTTGGTCGCCTCAAAGCTTATGAAGAAAGAATCTTTGAAGAAGAAGACGTTTCAGAGGAACAAAACAAATTGATGTATGTAAACACAGAGGCTCAACCAAACTATACGAATCAATATGAATATAATAGAGGCTATAGAGGAAGGGGAACAGGAGGAAGATCCGGCTCTCGAGGAAGAGGTCATGGATAAGGAAGAGACATCATTCAGATAACGTGTTTCCGGTGTGACAGATGGGCCACTATGCTTATATGTGTCCGGGTCGTTTGCTTAAACTCCAAAAAAGTCAAGAAATATATAAAGACACAGAGGAGTCGGATGAAGTTATGATGCATAAGGTTGTTTTTCTTAATGAAAAACGATACTTACCAAGCAAGTTTGAGACAAACGTTGATGGTGATAATGTGTGGTATCTTGATAACGGAGCTAGCAACCATATGACAGGAGATCGGAGGTATTTTGACTCACTTGATTCAACTATTACTGGCAAGGTAAGGTTTGGAGATGACTCTCGCATTAATATCAAAGGAAAAGGTACTATCTCTTTCATTGATCTGAACGGAAAACCAAGAAAGATGATTGATGTGTATTATATTCCGGGTTTAAAGAGTAATATCGTGAGTCTTGGAATAATGAAAGATCGTGATGGAAAAATTCTGGTCAAGCAAAGAGATCTCCAAACCGGCTGTATAAGGTTAAGATGGGGTTGAGAGACAATACTTGTTTGTACCTAACAACTACAAGTGAGTCAAAACGATGGCATGTGAGGATCGGACATGTGAATTTTGCCACCTTACATTCCATGTTCAAAAGAAAGATAGTCACTGGAGCACCAAATATCACACTAGAGAAAGAAATATGTGGTTCATGTCTACTTGGAAAAAAAACACGACAAATGTTTCCACAAGCAACGACGTACAGAGCAACAAAGAAGCTTGAACTTGTGCACAATAACCTCTGCGGACCAATCACACCGAGTACAACTGCAGGAAATCAATATATCTTTGTTCTCATTGACGACTACTCACGATACATGTGGATAAGTCTGTTAAAAGAAAAGAGTGATGCGTTCCAGAAGTTCAGAAACTTCAAAACAATGATCGAGAAGGAGACAGAAGAGAGGATTCAGACATTGAGAACAGATATGGGAAGAGAGTTTGTGTCTATTGAGTTTAACACTTTTTGCGAGACTGCAGGTATTCAAAGACACCTCACGGCCTCTTATAGTCCGCAGCAGAACAGAGTGGTAGAGAGACGAAACAGGACATGAATGGAGATGGCAAGAAGCATCCTGAAGCATATGCACATGCAAAATTATTTATGGGGAGAGGCTGTGAGACACTATACATATGTTCTCAATAGAGTGACAACTCGAGCTTTGACGAATAAGACACCATATGAGCTCTTCCGAGGAAAACGACCAAACATTGAACACATCCGGGTGTTTGGTTGTATTGCATATGCGAAAGTAGAAACTCCACATCTCAAGAAGCTTGACGACAGAACACGAGTTTTAGTTCACCTTGGAACTGAGCCAGGGTCGAAAGCCTATCGCTTATTTGACCCACTGACGAGAAAAGTGACTGTAAGTAGAGATGTGATATTTGACGAGTCCAAAGGGTGGAGTTGGAAGATTGATGATGCCATAGGAGATAATGATGGAAGTTTTAGCATTACGTTTGGTGGTTCTTGAAATCATGGACTTCAAGAAGGAGAAGAAACTGTCGAAACAAGACAAACTGGAGAGAATGGAGAAGAGATAGAGAATGAAGAAAGTGACGAGAATGTTGAAGTCCATGAACAAGCCCCTGTTCAAACAGAAACTACTGCAATTGAGTTACGAAGATCACAAAGAGAAGTTCACAAGCCAAAATATCTTGAAGATTATGTGCTTCTTGCTGAAGAAGAGGGAGAGTTATTGTTACTCTGTTTAAACAATGAGCCGAGTTGTTTTGCAGAAGCAAAAGACACAAAAGAATGGGTACGAGCTTGCGAAGAAGAAATAAGTTCTATTGAAAGGCTTAAAACTTGGGATCTCGTCGACTTACCTATTGGAGTCAAACCGATTGGTCTAAAGTGGGTTTTTAATTTAAAAAGGAACTCCGATGGAAGCATCAACAAGTATAAAGCATGATTAGTTGCAAAAGATTATGTGCAACAATATGGAGTAGATTTTGAAGAAGTATTTGCTCCGGTGGCTAGAATAGAGACTATCAGGCTTCTTATCGACCTTGCAGCTGCATATGGCTGGGAAATTCACCATCTCGACGTCAAGACGACGTTTCTACATGGCAAATTAAAGGAGATCATTTATGTATCGCAGCCAGAAGGGTTTGAAAGAACCGGAAGTGAAAGTAAAGTCTACAGGCTTAACAAAGCTATGTAGGGGTTAAGACAAGCACCGAGAGCTTGGAATAACAAGCTCAATCACATTCTCGTTGAGCTTGGTTTTGTTAAATGCTCAAAGGAGCCATCAGTGTACCGAAAGGAGATTTGAGAAAATCGGCTGATTATAAGAGTTTATGTGGATGACTTGTTTGTTACAGGAACAAATATAAAAGCTATCAACGAGTTTAAGGAGGAGATTTCTTCAAGGTTTGAAATGAGCAACCTTGGAAAGTTAACTTATTATCTGGGAATAGAAGTGCTTCAGCATCAAGGAGGAATAACCTTGAGTCAACGACGATATGCACAGAGGATTCTCGAAGAGACTAGAATGAAAGACAGTAATCTTGTGCATACGCCAATGGAGATAGGTTTGAAGTTGTCTAAAGCTGAACACGAGAAGGAGATTGATGCAAAAATGTTCAGAAAGAGTATTGGCTGTCTGCCGTATCTACTTCACACTCGACCGGACCTGTCATATTGTGTAGGTTTGTTAAGCAAACACATGCAGAGTCCAAGAGAGTCACATGGAGCAGCATTGAAGCAATGTCTAAGGTACTTAAAGGGAACTACAAGCCTTGGTTTGACATACGAGAGAGCACCAATACTGAGACTGTTAGGCTACAGTGATAGTAGTCATAACATTTACCCTGATGATGGAAGAAGTACATCGGGACATATCTTCTACTTAGGTGAGAGTCCTATACCTTGGTGCTCGCATAAACAAGATGTTGTTTCTCTATCATCCTGTGAGGCAGAGTTTATGGCCAGAACTGAAGAGGCGAAGCAAGCAATATGGTTACAAGATCTGTTGTATGAGATCATGGGAGGTTTGAGTGAGAAGGTTGCAATACTCATTGATAATCAGTCTGCAATCGCCTTGACAAGAAATTATGTGTTTCACGGTCGAAGTAAACACATTCACAAGAAATTTCACTTCATAAGAGAATGTGTTGAGAAAGGTCAGATTGAAGTAATACATGTTCCCGGGAATGAACAAAAGGCATATATCTTAACAAAAGCATTAAGAATGATCAAGCTCAAGGAAATGAAAGATCTCATTGGAGTGCAAGACTTGGAGAAGATAGAGTTCAAGCATAAGGAGGAGAATGTCGGATTAAGCTTGGACATCAAGTAATCCTAAAGTGTTTAGGAAGTTGCCTAAACACATCGAGTTTAGGAAATAGGAGAAAAAGAAGTGTCTTTTAGAGAGAATAGGAAATTTGGTGTTTATATAAAGAGTGTATCAACCCTTATGATTTGAGAGAGATTGTGTGAGGCTTTAGTTTTTGAGTTAGTTTTCTAAAGCTATTAATAAGAGAATTGATTCTTATTAAGTCTTGATCTTTTCATCATTCGAATTCTATAATTTTTACAAGCAATCGCCGACCTTGGCCTCATTTTACCACCTTTCAAATTTTTTGGAAGAGAGAATTTATGCCCAGTAGAAACGGTTATTTCCGGATTTAAGGCACTCATT
>KE154487.1:146329-181020 GCA_000411075.1 Sisymbrium irio | reverse complement strand
GAATCGTGATTTTTCGGATCTTAATTGGTTCTAAATTTAATTATCAAAACCGAACCGAAAACCGAAAGAACCGAATCGAAACCGAACCGAAATTTGTAAATACCCGAACGGTTCCTAAATCTCTAAATCGAAAATACCCGAAAACCGGAAAAACCGAACCGAACCGAACCGTTTACCCGAACGCCCGGGACTAATGAGCATCATTGCGTCGAGAGAGATATATCGATGGGAAACGGAAATTACGTTTTCACATTGACCGCGTAACAAAAAGTAACATTCTTGTCACCATTTCAAAGAGAATAATTGAAAATCAAATGAAGACAAGACTCTAAAAACTTGAACGAGAGTCGAGGACATCCACGTATGTTTTCCCCATCATCGTCATATATATACATTATTTAATACGAGTAAAAAAATAGCATACATACGAAACGAAAGTATTGTAAAATATACGACTATATAGAATTGGATGGTTATATATTTATGTGTGTTTTTAATACATGCACCCGAACCTCCTCTTCTTCTTCCCCATTGTCTTCTCTTCTTTTATATATGTGGACGTTGCATTTATTAACAACACTCTATACAGTGTAACCCCCGAAAAGAATGTTTTTGGTTGAGAGGAGGAGAGAGAGAAGACGACGACGAAGAAGAAGAAATTGTTAATTTGAAGACTATTCGAAGCTCCTAAATCCAATTTTTTTTTTAAATATATTAGTACTGCAGAAGAATTTCCATTAGAGAGAGACTCTTAAAACCGTCAACTGATTCTCACGTAAGACTCTCTCTTGTCATTTATTTTGTTTTCTAATGAATTCTCATAGCTAGAATCTGTTTTGTGCATTTACTCTTCTTTTCCAGAACGATTAACACATTCAATGCAAAATGCTTTTAATTCCTCGAAACAAAAACTTCATCAAAAATTTATTGTTTCCTCTCGATATGACATTCCTTACTTCTCATAATTATTGTTCTATATCCTCGTACCTCCTCTTTGTTCTGTCTTAAAGAAACCACCAACCAAGCTATTAATATCTTCAAAACTAATATTTTTGTCTTTCTTTCTTGAAGCTAGTTATGGAGGGACTAATGAGATTTGGGGGATTAGAAGAACAGTTTGGTCAGATATCAGAAAACGCAATAGACGAGAAGACCCCATTTCTTCAAATGCTTCAATGCGTAGAACCCACGTTTAGTACTACAGAACCAAATCAGATTCTCCAATCACTTCTCCAGATCCAAACCCTAGAACAAAAGAGCTGTCTCACTCTCGAAACCATCAAAAGAGATCCGGATCAAGCAAAAGACCCGGTAAAAGAAAACGGAGCAGCAGCAACGGTCAAAGAAAAACGAAAACGTAAACGGACAAGAGCCCCCAAGAACAAAGATGAAGTTGAAAACCAAAGGATGACTCACATTGCCGTCGAACGTAACCGGAGACGGCAAATGAACCAACACTTAAACTCCCTCAGATCACTCATGCCTCCTTCGTTTCTTCAAAGGGTAAAACATTAAAAAAAACATTTCCTCATTCAAAAGTCAAAATTTTCTACTGAAAACATAAAAAAGGTTTGCATCTTTGACGTTAGGGTGATCAAGCTTCGATCGTAGGAGGAGCTATAGATTATATCAAAGAACTCGAGCAGCTTCTACAATGTCTAGAGGCTGAGAAACAAAGCGAAGGAAGTAATGAAAACCCTAAAACGGCATCGTCCTCTTCTTCTTCCTCTCGTGCATGCACCACTAACTCTTCTGTTTCGAGCGTCTCGACGACTCCGGAAGATGGATTTACGGCGAGATTCGGCGGCGGAGAGACGGCAGAAGTGGAAGTTACGGTGATACAGAACCATGTGAGCTTGAAGGTTCGTTGTAAGAGAGGCAAAGGACAAATCTTGAGAGCTATCGTCTCCATTGAAAACCTAAAGCTCTCGATTCTTCATCTCACTATCGCCTCTTCCTTTGACTTTGTCTTCTACTCTTTCAATCTTAAGGTAACTAAACAATCTTTAATCATCTCTTAAATCAATCTTTAAATCTTTCTTATCAAAGTTGCAAATTACCCATTATTATTATAACCCTTAGTTAATAGGTAATAAAACTTGTCCAAATTGTTATGCATGATATATACATCATAACATAATGTTCTACGACATTTCCTTGGTTAATTTTTTTTTTTAATTTTGGAGATATGAAATTTTTCTTGGGTGTGTTTGTGAATGCAGATAGAAGATGGGTGCAAGGTAGGATCAGCCGATGAGATTGCGACAGCCATTCATCAGATATTCGAGCAAATCAACGGTGAAATGATGTGGTCAAATCTTAGTTAAACTCAGTTGACTTCTGACTCTTTTCTTCCTAGTAATACGTGTGGCTTTAGGTTACAAAAAGGAAGGCGTTTCAGAAAAAAAAAAGTTACAAAAAGGAAGGTAAAATAAATAAATAAGTACAAACCAAATTGGTGAATTTTTTTTTTTTTGGGATTTTTTACCAGTTTTTTCCCATTTTTAGCGTTTGGATTAACCGCAGGGTTCTAGAATTACAGAATTAAAAAGGTTATTTGGCTGTCAATCTTATTCTTGTTGCCTGTAATTTTCGAACTAACCCATGAATATTTTTTACTTCTTGTGTAGTAAATGTTAAGAAATTGACTTCAATCATCCGTATTTGAATGGTTACGGAAATGGAAACAAATACTCCATTTAAGCTGAATATCATCATTACGGAGAAAAAGTCGTTTTCAGTCTTTGCATTCTCTTGTGTGGGATATTTCAGTATAACAGTACTTATTATTATATCGTCCATGCGTCTGACAATTCTACGCTCGATTAGAAGGACCACCTATGATCTAAGTTTAAAACATGTATATAGTTTTTCATATCAACATTTATTCTAAGATTGTATATAGCTGTTTTTTTTATATAATGACACTAGTTTCACTTTTTATCTTTGCTTGGAAAAACGATGAGAAAGGTAGCAGATAACATTTGCTATTCCAATGTTTTAAAAGCATCGTAAAAGGAAGTCTATGGTCAGAGCTAAGTCTCATTGACACATCCGTCTCACGTCCTCTAAAACGTAAACTTCACCCAACTTACTACACATTACTTTTTCAGTATTTTAATCATCAAGTTTGAAAAGAAACTTTATAAAAGCGGAAAAACCAGTATTATCAGGTACGAAATTAACCAGAAAATATTAATAAAATTCTGAAATACGTGAATGTAATCCCCCAACAAAAAGATTATACAGACAGCAAATCAGCAATAATACATTTATTTAAATATTGTGTAAATTATCGACAAGATCAGAACGTCAGACATCATCTACTGCAAGCCTGATCTCTTCCAAGTTTTTGGTCAAAGTCTAACTATTGGTAAACACCAGATAATTTCCAAAACAAAAGAAAATAATAATGAAATAACATATACTCCTATTTTTGGGCTATATAGAAAAGTTATAGCAAATACTTTTAAGAAGGCTTAAGCCCATTTAAGCTACAGACAAAGGCCCAGCTAAGCTCAGAATAGATGAGCCGAACGTTCCACATGGCGCGTGTTCGTTACGTTTTTAAGTGACGCGTAGTGTTGTCTATTTGAGTAAAGATTCCTTAACCTTTATTCTTTAGTAGGCCCTCGGGGTTATATTAAATGCGAGGCTTCTTAGAGAGCCTTTTCAGCCCACTAATGAATTCGAGATTATTGGTCAAAGTGTTCTAATTCATTTAATATCTACTAATTGGGTTTAAATGAGTTTGTGATCCTTAAAGAAGAGTAATTCGACATATAAATTATTGTAACGATTTCTTTTCTTTATCTTCTACGAATATTAGGAAATTCTTCTTTAGAATATTGATTCTTTTTTGGTGAATTTTTTAGAATATACATTGATTAACGCACGTGATTACAAAGCGATTTAATATATACAGTGACGGTATTTAATTTATGGAATAATAATTAATTTAAGTAGAAAATGAAAAATCGAAAACATTATTGTAACTTACTTAAGTAGATTACTACCGAGTGTGAATGTGTTCGACTGTTCAGCTAGTGGCTAAACGCATGAGTCATTAGTTTGATTTCAATGGTAAACATGTATTGCTATATGATAATCCACAGAGCCGGCGTTGAGAGGGTGCGAGATATGTTAAAGCACAGGGTTTTAAAAAAAAATTGATTCAGCCTAATTATTATAATTTTTTTAGTAATGTGAAGAAAATGACTAAATTTTATTATATTGTACGGGACCAATTTTATTTTTCAGCATTTTGGAGCCGTCACTCGATATCGACAAAGACTAATTTCTACAGAAATTTAATTTAAAATTTACAATTTCTTCAATGAAAAATTTAAAATCAAGACCCGAACCATTCCTACAGAAAAGAAAAAAGAAACCTTGTATACGAATATGATGTAACTCATCTGGAATGATATGTACAAACGTGAAACATGATGTTATATATACAACAATATACCCGACTACTGATTTACATATTGAGTTTTCACATATCATACAATAAAATGAAAACATGATATAAAACTACATCCGACGTAGTACGTACGACCATTGATACATCTCTTCTAAATCGACGATGAATAAACAATATTAATCATAATTATTGACGGATTATACACTGGGAGTACCAAATATGGTCATCGCACTTTGGCTGATCGTGCAAGCAACTGCCAAACGCGTTTAGAGGAAAAACGAGACACCGAAATATCGTTCATATCATACGAATAAAAAGTCTATTTTCATATTTGAATTTATTATTCTTTTAAAATGAAATAATATTTCGAATGTATCAAACTTTCAGATCTGAAGCTAATATTTATAATACATATATATTCGGCATTTTTCAGTAAACGTAAATCGTCGCGTTGAAGCAACAATCTTATGAGTCTCTAAACGATAGAACAAATTGTTAGCCATCCTAATTCTTTTTGTTCTTGTGCACATCTAATTTAATTTCATTGAGCTGTTTTGTGTGAACAATTCCGATGTCCACTAAAATATCATTAATGTAAAAAAAATAAAATAAAAAATAAATAAATATCATTAACGTACTTAGATTCACATAGAACGTGCATGGACTAACCAACCATCCATTATCCATAATATATCCTCTACAGAATTAGAATGGCGGGTCCCACTATATTTTAGTATTTGTTTTCACCATGGGAGCATAATCTCAAGAATATGCCATCCAATAATTTTCGTTGTACATGATTTCTTACGTGTGACATACTACGTTAACCCCGCACACTAATTTAATCTAATTATAATTGATGGGAAATTATCGAAGATTTGATTTATTCATTACTTAAAAACACACGAAAGTACGTAGTAAAAAGTAACATCTTAGCCACATGACTAAACAAAACACATTTTAAGAAGAGAACACGAGAGAGAATAAATAACATCTACCTCACTCAAAGTACCCTTAGTACAACAGCAGCTTTCTTGTTTTCCAAGAAACAAGAAAAAAACCTAGCTTAGAAATCATTAGAAGGAAGTGGTTCATGCCCATCACTAGCAATAAAGATAGTGTCATAAACAATAGCTGCAATGGCTGCACCAATAAATGGACCAACCCAATAGACCCAATGGTTTGTCCAATTCCAGCTAACCACGGCAGGACCAAATGAGACTGCTGGGTTCATCGACGCACCGTCGAACGCACCACCAACGAGAATATTCGCTCCAACGATTAAGCCAATCGCTAAAGGAGCAATGATTCCAATATCACCTTTCTTGGGATCTACGGCAGTAGCGTAAACAGTGTAAACCAACCCAAACGTCATCACAATCTCGAAAACGACTGCGTTCCACGGTGTGACTCCATAGGAGAGCGAAAACGCTGCTGTTTCCATCCCGCCCGTACTTACCTTGAGCAACAAGCAAGCTACGACTGCTCCAAGTAATTGAGCGATCCAGTAAAGAATAGCTCTCAACAACGTTATGTTACCACCGATAAAAGCTCCGAATGTAACCGCGGGATTCACGTGGCCACCTGAAACGTTTGCTCCAACTGAAACCGCCACGAACAATGCAAATGCATGAGACAAAGACGCGGCCACTAGACCCGAAGGTGTGGCTGGGCCGTCTCCTGTTAGTTTTCCGTATGCCATACCGGAACCTTGACCGGCAAAAACGAATATAACCATCGAGAAAAACTCAGCAAAAGCCGCTCTGATTGCATCTGGACGGCTAGCTTCTCCCGGCGTTCCAATCGCAATTCTGTTGATAGCCATTTGTTACAAAAAAATTTGATTTTCTTGCTTTTTTTTTTTGTTTTCCTCACTAAAGTTTATATAGTTAAAGCGGGAGTGCCACGTGTGTGTTGGAGAATCGTTCAAGAGACTGAGATTAGTGTTTTACGGTGGGCCCCAAGTTTCGAGAGATCGAACGGTGATAATTAAACTGGATTAATTAATCAGCTAAGTACAATTTATTGAGCTTAACCCGTTTTTCTCGCTTTCTATAAATAACGTTATGGCTCGCAATTGCAGACCACGCGCTTTACTGTTTTCTTTTCCGCAAGATTGTTCTGTTCTTGAAACGACTCCAAGGTACGACTTTCGTTCTTTATTTTTATTTTTTTGCTTATTAGATCTCAATCTTTGGCTCCTTTCAATGTTTTGACGCTCTATAATTTGCTTTAAACGGAAAGTCAATCAAGAAATGAACAAACTCGACTAAGATAATTAGTATTAAAACTTTAACAACCGTACCTGTTGAGCTGAACTCTCTGGATGATGTAGTTTTCCTTTTGAGGAGTTCGATTTTGAAAATTTGTTATTCATGAGATGGATAACAAAGATTACTGTTCGCTTAGGTTAAAGATGATTGATGGATTACGATAAGTGATATGGTTTTGATATTGAATCTTTGAGTGATGGATTCTATTATATATGAGCATCAGTAGTTAAGAAATGGAGTCATCACAGAATCTAAATATTTGTTTCGTTTTCTTGAATTGCTCTGTTGTTAGATGAGTGAAGAAGTGAAAGAGAATCAATCTGACAAGCTTCAGCGAACAGCTCCACGTTTAAACGAGAGGATACTCTCTTCTTTAGCAAGGAGATCGGTTGCTGCTCATCCATGGCATGATCTTGAAATCGGTAAATCACTAGATTAAGAAAACGGCTATACAATGATTGTGTGTTTGAGTCTTATAGCTGATGATTATAGTCTTTTTAACTAAATTAATAATTCTTGGGAAAATGAAAATTGTGTGCAGGACCTGGAGCTCCAGTGATCTTCAATGTGGTAGGTCTTATTGTTGATGATCTGAAATTGATGTTAAGACCCGCAAAGAGAATCTGAAATGAATCATTTGGGTTTTTGAATGAAATTTAGGTTATTGAGATCTCAAAGGGTAGCAAGGTCAAATATGAACTTGACAAAAAGACAGGACTCATCAAGGTGAAAAAAATTAACAAACCAAAAAAATAATGATCCAATATTTTTGTCAGGGAAATGAAAACTTAAACAATTTGATTTGTCTCTCACAGGTTGATCGGATTCTGTATTCATCGGTCGTGTATCCTCATAACTATGGTTTTATCCCCCGCACATTATGCGAAGACAATGATCCTTTGGATGTGCTAGTCATCATGCAGGTTAATTTGAGTCTTAATTATCTCTATTATTAAAAAAATAAATAATATGGCTGAATGAGATTTGATTCTATGCAGGAGCCCGTGCTTCCAGGTTGTTTTCTGCGCGCCCGAGCTATTGGACTAATGCCTATGATTGATCAGGTAAGTACATCCATATCTCTGTTTTGGTTATAAATAGTATAAGCATGCTGAGGTTTTGTCTTGTATATAAAGGGAGAAAAAGATGACAAGATCATTGCGGTTTGTGTTGATGATCCTGAGTATAAGCATTACACTGACATCAAGGAACTCCCACCTCATCGTCTCTCTGAAATCCGGCGATTCTTTGAAGATTGTATCCTTTAGTTCTTCAATATTGAATATTACTTTTTCTTCTACATTAGTAAATAAATAAAATCACTGTTTTTGTTACCTTTAACCAAAATTTTAACAGACAAGAAGAATGAGAACAAGGAAGTTGCTGTAAATGATTTTCTACCTAATGGTCCTGCTGTTGAAGCCATCCAGTACTCAATGTAAGTTTCTTATTATTTCCGTCAAAAACTTCTTATTTTTTACACACACACACACACACATATATATGTGTATTTATATATATTTTTAACGAATCTTGATTTTGTAATCATCATAGGGACCTTTACGCTGAGTACATTCTTCACACCCTGAGGAGATAGAATTCTTCACATTCCTGCCAAATTTTTGCGCTGCAAAGCTCAGAATTGCGTAGCAGAGGAAAAAGCAAACAAAACAAGAATTTGTCTGATATTTGTATTTTGAATAAGCACGTGTTCCTGAAACTGTTATGATATTTTGCTTCAAAGCTTCTTCTTCCTTTTGTTGTTGTTTTTGTTGTTTTCTGAACATTATAATCTCTATTATGATTTTTTGTTTTCTCACTTGTATTTGTAATCTTTTTTATCCATTTAAAGTTTCGATTTCGTTCCAATGAAACCAGGCCTTTTCTTTTTTATTAAATATGAGTGAGTCACTGTCACTTAAGCATAGTCCCGGTTTCATTTTCGTTTTCTTCTTGAATCCAAATCCCAATTAGATTTGCAGAATCAGAAGAAATTGTCAGGTGGTGGAAAACTTTTTTCTTTTAACTTTTTCTTTGTCAGATAGTTGGATGATCTGCCGCCCACCCAAATTGGGCCTGGCCCAGTAAATATCAATACCGATTTTCCGTAGAAAACTCGATCCGGCGCGTGCATGTCAACTTATTTTCTACACCTTTTTATTTAGCTGTTTTTTCCTTTATAAATGAGATAAAATTATCCCGAGTATTTATTTATTTACTATTTTGTATATTATATATGTATATTAATTTTTAAGTGAACTATTCAAAGTCTCTTTTTCAGATTTCACATTTTGGTCGGAGGGATATTAATTTTAGGATTTTGTTTGAATCAATATAAAATACCTGAAATATATAATATTAATATATTTTGCCAAAGCGTATATTACTATGCTCCATGCAAATGGACTATATATTGCTCCTGTGATAAGTAAATATCATTTAACACGAAGACGTACACATCCATACTATTAGAATATAAAAAAATATTTTGGAAAAAACTTTGTTTATATGTTATATTACATACAATTTTATTGAATATTACTGATTTTATCATAAATTCATTAAGGATAATTATAAAATTAAAATTATCTCTAGATTACAATAATAAACATCTTTCCAAACAGGTTAAACATGATGGGTTTTACTTTTTAAAACCTTTAAATTTTTAATTTAAATACAATTTTGGAAAAAATAAGTAATAAAAACATTTATAAAATAAATTTTATTTTTTGAAAATATCTAAGATTACTGTGAGTTATATTTTTAATGATATGTTAAAAGTTTCAGAGTCTATTATTATTAGTTTATAAATTATAACATTTTTATTAAAATTTAGTGTTATTTGTTTAATAATTTTTAAGTTCCATAAAAAATCCATTGTTAGACAAAGAGTTTAGTTTTTAAAGATTCTCTGATTCTATTAAAATTTAGTGTTATTAGGAGCTATATTTTAAATAATTTAACTCATTACAAAACTCTCTACAACTCTTTCCAAATTTAATCTTTATCAATTATTTAAATCAACAACCTCTTTATAAATTCAACTCCAAATAACACCCCATAAATAATTTAGAATTATTGATTTTATGAATATTAAAGATTATAAATATAGTTATAATTATTTTTTTACTGGTTACTCTATCAAATTATCCAAATTATAATTATTACATTACTTTGAAGTAAAATAATTATTTTATATAGAATAAAATATTGTACAAAATAACACGATACAATATATATAATATAATATATTAAAACTATAACTATGGATTTATAGATTTTATATAAATTGATAAGCATATTATGTATTCATAGTATAACTATAAAATTAATAAAAAATATTTAGTATTATTATGTATTCCAAAATACAACTAATTGATTAGCATGTTATATAATCATACTATAACTATAAAATTAATAAAAAAATATTTAGTATTATTATGTATTTCAAAATACAACTATTAACCCATATCAAATTATATTTTTCACAAATCTATTTTCACATAAAATAGAAAAATAAAAACAAATACCAACTAAAAAATTATATGTTCTCACAATATAGTAAAACTATATATTAAATTTATATAAAAATAAATTTTTTAATTTATGTTAAAATTTCAAATTTACAAACCCATATTATTAAAAGAAGAAATAAATATCAAACTAAAATCTGGTTTCAAATTATTTCAATTATTTCTTTAGTTCAACTAAATAAACCGTTATTTTCATATCACATACAGTAATATGTATTTTTCGTTGTGTCTGCATTTTAAGACCATCTCCATCGAATGGTATGAAACAGAATAAAAAAATATATAAGAAGATAAATTAATAAAATAAAGTAAAATAGTAAAAAGATTCAGATATAATTTTTCCTTCCAGAATTTTTAAAATAGGATTTAGACAAGATAAAATATAGGTCAATTTCAAATGATTTTAGTTTTCTAAAAAGCAATAAAATGTACTAAATTAGCATTATTTAATGTTATAGAAACTGATTTTCGATCTCTCAGCGATGTCTAACAACAACAATAATACTGTAATAATTAATAAAATACTAATATACATAGACAATACTACGAAATCTCTATAAATATTATATACATTTTTCATATTACACACGTACGACGAAATTTCATAAAGCATTGCTTCCTAAAGGGGACCAAATTAATTCTTAACATCTTTCGATGACTACGAAAATGGTGGAAAAAATCATTATTGTAAAAAAAAACCCCCATGGACCAAAAATTATACCGCCAAGTTGAGCTAAGTGTAAATAAATCATATATTTAATATATATAAAGAATTGTCTGTGAAGGAAAAGCATGGTGATGCAAATGGTGTGAGGCTCTTTTGTGACATACTCTACAAAGGATGCAGTGGTCCACTGGTCCTCACCTTAAATGTTTATTGATATATTTTATCATGTTATTAAAAGGTGTTATGCCACACTACATAGAGATGTTAAGGATGATTAGTTTTTAGGATAACTAATTCGGTTAACATAAAAGCCGGAGTAATGCTAGTTATCAGTTTATCCTTTTAGGTACTTATTTACGGATACTAAATTGTGTTAAACAAGTTTTTGAAATATAACTTTTTTTGTTTGAAGAACGGGAGGGGGGAGGGGACTTTGGGGTGGTGGGTAGGTTGTGTTAGGAAGGACATTATAAAAAGACAACAAAAAGGATATGCGGTTCTGTTTTGGTTTGGTCGATGGTTGGAGTTCGCCTCTGGCACCGTACCTCCTTTTTTATGTATTGATGGTTATGCTTGAGTCTTTCTTTGTTAATGGTTATTTGGTCTATTTTTGCTTTTGATTTGGTGTGATCTTCACCTTTTTGCAGTCTACTTGATCGGCTTTTGATTGCTTTGTAATTAGAATTTTTTATTTTCTTGAAAATTACAGCGTGTATTTCTCTACAAAAGGCTTTAATTCTGAAGTCTCTGTGTTTATGACTCTAGGTATTGTTATTATTTGAGTCTGGTTTCTGTTAGGATTGAATGTTTGGCTTCTGGTTCTACTGCTCTGTCTAATTCTCTTAAATTTTTGGTGTTTAGAGGTGAGATTGGATTCATTTCCTTTATAGTATTTATTTTTTTTGTATCGACATTTATTTGATATCCTCTAAAATTTTGGGATTTTTTTTCAAGATGAAACAGTGATTTATACTTTTATTTCTACTCATAAAAAGAGGCGGTGATTTTGTTTTTTGTAGGTGGTTGTGACTAATGTGACTAATTTGCAAGTGTTTGCGTGTAAGAGTTGTTGATTTTTTTTGGCGTTTCTTGATTGGTGGCAAGGTTCTTCTCTTTAAAACTAGGTTATCTTAAGTGTTTTGGTTCTATTGAGAGGTTGCAATGGAGTGGCTCCCATGTTTTCTTCTCTTGTTGTTGATGGTTCATCTCGGTTTAGTTCTTTATTAAGGTTTCCACATTATTTGGTGGAGTGCTTGGTCGTGATGCTCTTTGATGTTCAAGTCTTTTAGTACAATTTAGAGTGTGATTGGTGGCTTTTAAAAAAGAATAAAAATAGAGAGAAAAATAATAAAAATAATAAATAATGGAAATGAAGGTGAAATATACGAATACGTAAATATATTTTACCTTCATTTTCATTATTTTATTCTAAAGGTATGGTAATAAAAATCACTTATAAATAGTATAATTGTTTGGGAATGAAAATAATCACGTATTCTTTTTAATTTTTTTAGTTGTTGGTCATACCCTTAGTATTTTTTGGTATTTTGAAGATTTCATAAAAATACTTTGATCAACACCATCCAGCCTTTACTAGAGACATTTAACTAAAAATCCAGTTTATTGATCCTAAATTCCAAGAAAATAAAAAAAAATTATACCTTTTTGAAATAAAGTGGACACGAAAGCTATTAATTTTTTTTATTAAAATTTCTTGGAATTTAAAAGAAGAAACAGAAAGAATTTGCGATTAAAATTTAAAAACAACAAATAGTTACGTATGAACACGCTGGAATAAGGAATCCGACAAATAAAAATTTATTTCCGGATAAATTGGAGAAATAAAATATATAAAAAATAAAAAAAAATATCTTTTGAAAAGATGGAGAGGAAAGATAGAAAAACTCTCATAAAATTTTGGATTTATGAGTAAAAATACAATTCCTCCACTTCCTAAAACGTTCGCATCTACTATATCCAATCACCTATGGTATCTAGATCAGTAACATAGGGCAAGAACATAACAAATGGCATGGTCGGTGCAGAATTGTATGTCCCATAGTGATCAATGCAGGATATATAACATGTAAATGAAAACTAGTAACTAAAAGCTAAACTAAAAAGAAATCTATAACTATAAGATACTTATTCCAAACATTCCTGGATTTATTAAAAGTTTACATAAAGTCATACATGCATTGATTTGTACATATATTTCCTAATGTCAAAATGCTTTATTGTGCTTTGATGTTGATGTATTTTGAAACTTTGGACCACAAAAATGGACACACAAAGAAACCTAGACCTACTTTCTACTTGAGTTTTGTAATCAGATGAATCGCTTATGTTTCTTATTCTTACATAAAGATTAGCAATATCTCTCTTATCTAAATTTTGTTTTCTCAATATATGGCATGAGTGATAATCCATGTGACTTGTTCAGTTCTAGCAGGTAAAGGTACGGGAAAAAAAGTCAGAAAAATAAAATAATTCTTAATAACCCATTTGATATATTGTTAACTATCTGCAATTAGGAGGTTGAAAAAGAAATCTTAATAATGCACACGTGGTCACCTTTTTGACAAATTTAGCCAAGTAATACATATAGACATAGTGGTTTAATTGAGATATCAGATTGAAATCCAGGTGTTAACAGTCGAGATACTAAGCCAATTACAACTTACTCAAAACAAAATAATTAACTCTTATAAATAGTTTCAATATTTTATTCAAAAAATCTAGAAGACTTTATTGGCTGTCACCTGTAGACAAAAAAAATTGGTTAGCACCTGAAAATATTTACTAATTTGAACTTGAAACAATCCTTAACATATGTACTATTTATGATTCAAATTATCACAAGCTTTTTAAAAACTACGACATTTCTTTTTTCAAAAATCATTGTAAAAATATTTTGAAACCTCTTTTTTTTTTACATTTTTAAGACCATTCATGGAAAGTTTAAGATATTTTTTGGTATTTCTGGATTTTTTTAAAAACATTATAGCACTTTGATAAAAAAATAACAAAATAATGGTAATTATAAAGTATTATATCTTTTTGATTTACAATAAGAGATATTTTACTGCTTAAAATTTTGAAATAAAACAAGAGAAAAAATTTACATTAAGATAATACTAGAATCACTTCCCAAAATTTTATAAGAATTAATAATTATATTATTATTATTTGTTTTTATGATTTCTTTTGAAATATATTTACTTGGTATAATTTCTATTTGTAATTTATTATTAATGACTTTCCATGATCATTTTACATATCTTGATATAAATGTATAGATAAAAAACAGTATGTATCTGGTCTAATGTCTATTTTGTAATCTGTTAGTAATTATTTTCATAGTTTTTTTCTTATTTTTGATATATATGTGTAGATATTAAAATTAATTATTACACGCGTCTGTATATGTATGATGGTTTATTTAATAGATATATTTTTTTTGTAATACTACTACTATAGTGTTCTATATTTTTTGTGCAAATGTAATAGTTATAATATATGAGTAATTAATATAATTAGCTAAATATAACTACTAAGAAGAAATTAACAAACAAAAACAATAAATACAAAAGATCTGGTGTGAATAAAGAAGAAAATATATAAAAATAGAGATATTAAATAAAAAAGAAAATAGTTTAAAAAAAACATTGAGATCACTTACCTCACCTATACACAATACATGTAAGTATAGATTTGTATATCTATATAAATAGCTAGAGTTACCCCAAGTCTATAGCTAAATTGAAAAGGACAAGAAGCTCTCACATGACCCGAACCACACCATTCATGGGCCCCTTTTACTCTCTCTAAGATGTGATCTTCATCTCTATCATCGAGAAAATCTCTCAAGCCACTATTTTTCTTCACCCGTTAAAGTCATATATAGAGAGAAAGGGAGAGATAAAGAGAGAGAGAGAGAACCATTGATTTCATTTTCATTTTCTTTGTTTTACATCTTTTGGAGTCAACGAAAAGATCAGAAGAAGAAGCAAACACAAAGAGTACGTCTGTCTTCTTCTTCTTCTGGATTCTAGGGTTTTGTTCTTCACTTGATATTCAATTCTTTAAGTTTAATATTCGATTTAGTGACACTGTTCTTTATTACTAGCTATAGCGGTTGTGGTTTTCTTTTGGTTTCTGATAAAATTTTATCTCGTGTATGTTGAAGGATTTTATATTGGGCTTCTCACTCATCAGATCCATAAGGAAAAAGTTAAAAACTTTTTGAATGATCTTGAATTGGTTCATCCTCTTGTCAAGAACCCATTTTCAAAAAAAAGTGGGCACTTTTTGAAGATCTTGAATTGGGTCATTGATTTTTCAGTAACCCACTAAGATTTCTTACAAAAAAACAAGTTGGATACCTTTTTTAAGATCTAAATTGGGTCATCATCATCTCAAGACCCATATAACAACGTTTGGTACTTTTGATGCGATGAGCTCTGACCAAGGACCCACCGAGAACGGAGCTAGTGGCTCCGGCAACAACAACAACAACAACAACATAAACTACTTCAACTCGGGGATGAGAGAGCACATGTTCGACAAAGTGCTAACACCAAGCGACGTAGGGAAACTAAACCGGCTCGTGATTCCAAAGCAACATGCAGAGAACTACTTCCCATTAGAAGACAATCAAAACGGCACGGTGTTGGATTTCCAAGACAGAAACGGCAAGATGTGGAGGTTTCGTTACTCGTACTGGAACAGTAGCCAGAGCTACGTGATGACCAAAGGATGGAGCCGTTTCGTCAAAGAGAAGAATCTCGACAACGGAGATACCGTGTCTTTCCACCGTGGCAACGTCCCTGACGATAACGAACCGGAGAAACGGAGGAAAATATTGTTCATCGACTGGAGGCATAGAGCCGACATGAACCTCATTCACAACATTAACCATCACCATTACCCGCTTTTCGGGTCTGCGACTTATCCAACGACGGCGGAGTATTATCCGTTGACGGAATATTCCATGCCGCAGCATTACCGAAGGTTTCCACCTTTTTACCATAACCAAACTCAAGAGAGGGAACTGTTAGGGTATGGTTATGGTAATTATGGAGGGCGTTACTACGCGGGAGTACCGTTGGATCATCATCAGTGGAATCTTGGCAGATCTGAGCCGTTGGTTTATGACTCGTATCCTGTTTTCCCGACCACGAGGGTAGTTCCCTCTTCGGCCATGTTGCCGCCTTCACCTCCTTCTCAGCGGATGCAGGAGGGGACGGTGAAGAAGCTAAGGCTGTTTGGTGTCGACGTGGAGGAGTCTTCTTCTTCAGGGGATACGCGTGGTGAAATGGGTGTTGCAGGGCACTCACCGTCTTCTCCAGTTGTGATCAGAGACGATGAATCATCTTGGAGGTCGCCACGTGGCGAAATGGGTACATCGTCTTCTTCGGTTATGCAGTTGAGCGATGATGAAGAGTATAAAAGGAAAGGGAAGTCCTTACAGTTTTAGAATAATAATAATAATAATAATAATTAAGTCTTATATTCAGCATTTTCTTAAAAGTCCCTTTTATTTCCTCCTTTTTGTTAGTTTCAATAATTTTAAAATCATTATAAAGTAATCTGACAATTGGGGAATTAGAACTTCACAGGACTTATATTATATATCTATTGGTTTTAAGATGTTGTTTTGAGTTCTGGTTTCAACATATTAGTTCTTGAGCCCTAGTTACTATGTTGGAAACCCCCATCTCTTCATATTGGAATAATTAAGCTTATATATTTATATCAATTTGAAATCTTTATATATTTAATCATACCTAGCTACTACACTGATCAGATATACACAAATACATAAATCAAAAGTCTTTCATATTTTTATCTTGATTTTTTATTATAAGTTGAGCTGGATACTAAGTGGGGAAGGATAAAAAGGCTTCTAAATTTTATAAAAGTGTACTATCTGTGCCTATCTCTAGCTAAGCTGACAAAGTTTCATTGTACATTCTTAGCTAATGGGCAGTTCCAAAAACTCTTTATCCCTCTCTAACGCATCTCTCTCTCTAACCCAAATGGTCCAATCCAAGTTTGTTTGGTCACTATTGTCTTTGCTTTGAGTTAAAGGGATTTGTAGGTTATGGGCAGAGAACAAAAAAGAGAAGCTACGGAAGGACAGTTTCAATTTATAATAATAAGTTGGAGAAACCACAAAAGGTACGGTATGTTCTTTCACTTTTTTACTTTATCCCCAAAGAGAATTTTTCTACTACTTCTCATGCAATTACTTTGTTAGTTACTTTCTTGTGCTTGTTAGTTAAAAAAAAAAAGTTTATTGTGCTTGTAACCGTTACTCCGTACGACCGTACGTGTCTGGTTTGGATTTACAAGTTAAATATAATTCGTGTAACTAGATTAGGGATCTAGTTTTGATATCATAATATACAGTATCATATCCACTTTATTATAGAGACAGCCCTCATGGATGCAATAGAAAAGTAATTTGGTTTGGGTTCCAAATTTAAAATGCTATGATCGTATTTTTTAATGGTAAAATAGATGTGTGAATTGTTCTATTGCGCATTTGCTTTTGGTATAATATATATTTTCTGTTGTTTACAATTCATACACGCACATACACGTACGGTCGTACGCACATAAACAGTATCAAATTTCGTTTATGTGCCGGGTTTATGACGAAAATAATACATGTCTCGGTTTTACTTTTGGTCTGCAATTACAGCCTACCACCATACGCCTATACACTCAGTGGTAAGTCCCCAAGTGAGCATAAACAACATATTAGTCATCGATCTGATCCAATTTTTATTTATTTTACTTTGTTTTACCTTTTAAGAACAATCCAAACTTTCAAACCAATGATTAATATAGGTTAATAAGTTTATCTGGAATCATCTTCTCACTATTTACTTACTTATGAAATTGACGCGATCGAATGTGTTTATGTCTGCATACCAATTCCAAATAACATACTAGCATATTATATGTTTGGTGTTTTCTTTATCAATTTTTTTATATGTTTGGTTGAGATATGTCAAAAGGTAGGCTTCAGGTTATAATTAGATAATCATGATATAGAAAACCAAATCATTCTTTTAATAAAAAAAAGAAAGAAAAGCAAATCATTCTTGCTACTTCCTAGATCCTTACCTACACACTGAACTCATTCAGGCACCATTCTTCCTAACTCCTTAACTACTTAGATATTTTTTTTCTTTTTGTTATCCAAAACTTAAAAATAAACTATAACTAATATTTCATTAATCTTTTTTCTGCCAACATTAATTCTGATCGGCTTGGATTGCTATATGTAAAAAGAAAAATTAGCTTAATAAACACAAAACTAAAATTAATCTTGGGCCCAAAACGAGACTAAACAAAGGCCCATTATAACTAAAAGGTTAATACACCCGAAAATATGAATCTAATCTCGAAACTGAAACTGTCATTACAGAGAGAAAGCAGAGAAGAGAAATGGCGAGAGAGAAGAGGTGTGTCCAATGTGGGCATACCCTTAAATCATTGTTAATTCAATACTCTCCTGGCAATTTTCGCCTCATGAAATGCGTAAGCTTTTCTTTTTTTACTTTAGATTATTTATTTCACCAGAATTAAATCAATTTCGTAAAAAGTTTACATTTTTTTTCAATTAATTTTGGTAGGAGAATTGTAAGGAAGTAGCAGACGAGTACATGGAGTGTGAGCTAATGGTCTGTAAAAATTTCCCATTTTTTAATTTGTTGATCTTCTCCTCTTTGTGTTCCCATCAATTTTTTATTTTTAATTATTTTAATTATCAGATAATTTTCATCGACTTGATTCTTCACAAAAGCAAGGCTTATAGACACTTACTCTGCAATGTGGTTAATCAAGAAACTGTTTATGTTCAGGTAAAAAACTAAAAAAGGAAAAGACTTTACTGAATCAGACTCACATATATTCATTTTCAAAGGCATATACTTTGTGTGTGTGTGTGTGTAGTCTCTGTTTCAAAGTTTTAATTTTTCACAATTTGGCAGCATCTTTTGTGGAAATTGGTCTCTGCTTATCTTCTCCTAGATGCTTGTATCCTTTCATATCATACTGTTCAGAGCAGATATAGGACGACTCTTGTTATGGAGAGCCTTTAACTACTTTAAAAGATAGAAGCTTGCTATTGCGAAGAACCAATGATGAATCAAGTGTGTCCATGAGCTTTGTTCTTTCATCTCTAGAGGTTTGTTCTTTTCTTTTCTTTGTTTTTTTTAATAAGTCTATGAGGATGTTATAGTAAAGGAAAGTAGTATTATAATGCAACTGAACAGGTTCTGGTCAATGTCTTATCTGCGAATTTTGCATTTGTTTTATCATTTGCACTTGCTTCCAAGGTTATGTCAATCGGTGCTTTCAGGTGTATATACTAAATTTTCTTTACTTTGAATTCCATTAAAGTCTTATCTCTATGTGTCGTGGTTAACTTTAGTATATGTTTTGCAGAAGAAAAGAGATTCTTTTGGGGATCTTTATCTCCAGTTACATCAAGATCTTTCTATTTGCTATGCCGGTATGTTTCATTGCTCTCGTGCTAGGCTCTTCAAGGTCTGTTAAACGATCAATTGTAATATATCTGTAATTATGGTTACAGGTTTGGGAATTCCCGGTTTCTGTCATCTTCATTGTAGATATGCTCGTCCTAACATCAAACGCTGTCGCTCTTAAAGGTCAGATCTCCGGATCTGTCTCACTCTTTTTCATGCTATGTATCATTGTCTCAATGCTTTCTGTCCCTTAGTGTCTATATATCTTACTCCGAAATTTCTCATGTTGTTTTGGTTTCTCTCATGCGTGTTACCAGTGATGACTGAATCAACAACGAGCAGATGCTTAGCCGCTTGTTTCATGGCACACTCGGTTAAATTCTTGGCAGATCAATTCTCTGGGACAATGTCCTTGAAACACTTGGGATCTGTGATGTATCTGCCGTTTCTTGTCAGAAACTCGTGATCTTTATATCCGTTGTAAGGGTTTCGAGACAGTTTGTTTAATCTTTGATCATATGTTCATAAAGATAGAAGTAAGGATCTTGAGACACTTTTTATTAAATCAACTCCTTTTTGGGATAATTCAGGATCTCAGTTCAAACCCTAAAATGCATTAACTTCAAGCACAAGTCACGCCCTTTTTCCCAATTTGAAGAGATACACTGACACAGTATTACAACCAAACCTGAAAGCTATAAAGCTTGTGAAGCTGCTTATAGTCGTAGAACAACGTTTGCGACTTTGTGTGTTGCATGAAAATAGCTGTCTTTTGGCTATGTTGTAGGCTTGAATGAAACTGAAAATCACCAGTGAGAAAAAAAAAAGTGACGTTATGATAAACTCGAATCCAACAGGAAATATGCAAATATGAAACCTGGAAAGTCCCCTTGATTGCTGAAATCTAATCAAGTTTCAGGGATAAAAAGTTAGACGTTATATATTCCACATGAAGCAGATAAAAAGAACCATTTTCAAGTGAATCTCTTGACTCTTTTTGTGCAGAACAAAAAGGAGAGTCAAATAAAACAAACTCCCAAATTGATATATTTTCGATGAAATTTAAAGAATGATCATAACTCCAAGTCTCCAAGTAGACAACTGTCCAAGCATATAGACAACTAAATCAAAACATATTTGTTTAGGTTTCTGTTTCACCCCTACAGGTTAATCTGTGAGCCGCAACAGGCCAACCTGCGAGGCCCGCTTCTTAATGGAAATGGTAACTATTGTCCATATCCGCTCCATGGCGGACCTAGTCAGGTCGGGATGTAAATACCCGGTTTACCTTTTTCTGTATAATATCACTGTATAGTAGAATCAGAGTATATGACTTCATATCATACATCATATATACATCCGATGCACAAAACTTATGCAGAACATTAACCAATAACACATGCACTTTGTTGGCACTGAACCATTGTTCTGCGGTGTGATTAAACCAAACATTGTTCTGCGGTGTGACTACACCAATTATACTTGGGGAAGGTTCTGCATAAGTTTTGTGCATCTTTGCAATATTAGTATGTACTTAATGTAGTCTCCTTTGTAACTCTTGTCTTATTGGATGGTATGAAACACTGCGCAGTAGATATATAATTCCAGGAAAGTAATAAATAAATTAAAAAAGGAGGTAAGGTGCTTTACCGACCGCAGAGTACTATATCTCTCTGCTATTGTCAGCAAGACCATTTTACCATGTACTCCTCACATTTCTCTTGCGTTATGAATTCTTGATCATCATCGGTGAACAATAAATCAACCTGTTCGCTGTTAAAATGCGTCAGTTCACTCAGAAACTTATTATCGTCTTGTGTTAAGCAAGGAGCATGTAGCTGCACGTTAGGGTTGCCGTTGTTGACAGTGAACAACGTATTTGGAATTGGATGCAGTGCATCCCAAGGACTGAGATCCACTTGCTCGTTCATTATCATTGTCACATCATTCCCTGAGAAGTCAGGTAAGCTTTCTTCACCTGCCTGCTCAACCTGAAAATGTAAAAGAGGTGTGAGTCGAGAGACTACTATTTGTGTTTAACAATGAGACAACATCTTAGAAACTTGACTCACTTGAGGCGGTGTGTTAGTCGCTCTGACTGTGTTTGAATCATCAGTGACCAAAGAGTGGCTTGGTTCACTCGAGTTGCTACCGGATGGGATGTCCCCAACGTTGCCCTTATAAAAGACCTTGCAGATAACGTAGCTCCTCTGAACAAATCCCAAAGGTACACACACAGGTAAGACGGTTTCGTTTAGGAGTATATATGTTAGAAAATAGCAAATATCAAGCATCAAACAAAATAACAAATCAACGAATCCATTACCATAGTGGTGCGAAATTTAAAAAAAAACTTGCCACCAAGCCCTTAAACAAACTTTTGTGGGCTTCGATTGAGCCCATATCCTATGCAATTTTATAAAGTTACAATCTGTTTAATTCTATACATTTTATTTTATGTTAAGACGGAAAAGTATACTAAGAACTGATATAAAAAGTCTGTAAAATATAGAGAAATTCTACAGAAAAATGAACCAAAATAAAAAAAAAATATTATAATAACATAAAACCTATTTTTTCAAAAAGACAAATATGAAATTTTATTAAAAGATACCACAATTTTGGCTTAGTAAACCCTCCTAATTGATTAAATCTAAAATTTGTGGTTTTAAAAAAAAAAATTATTAAAAAAATAATATTTTCCAGAAATATGACTTAGTATTTACACATGGAAATTTTAATTAATAAACGTTTTTTCAGTGACTTGCAAAACATAAATAAAATTATAAAATAAACAGGTTAAAAAGTTGAGAGTAATGTAGCTAGAGATGTATAAAAGGTAAAATTTCCATACGTATTAACATATACATAGTTCACCTAACGCATATATGAAAATTCATGGTTGCTTTTCTATCTAGTGTATCCCAGTTATCTACCTAAACAAGTACTTATTTAAAATACAAAATTATAACTTTGATCTAAAAGATGTTTGTGACACACGACCTATATTAAATTCGACTCGTGTTAAAATAGTAGTAAACTACAAGTCCACCCCCATGTCATTCAAATGAGTTTTTTTTTTCAATTCTGTTTTGTTATTGATTAATAATAAGTTCTATTTAAATGTTAATTACTCTTTTGTTTTCGATCGGAAAAATTACATAAATAATGATTAATGAACCAAAGAAGATATGGAATTATAAGAATAAACGAATAATCCTATGATCTGATCGAAATTTTTGGTAATCCTAAAATTTACATCCACACACACACACACACACACACACACAAACCGTCAAGTCAGAGTTTCTGAGGAATAATAGGATATTATTGGTAACAATTATATTAGGTAAAAGATGAGTCCACTGATAGATATAATCATATAACTATATATGCAACAATATAAGCTACCAAATTCGAAAAAGACAGATAAAAACAAAAACAAAAAACCCTGAAAAATTGTTACCTGATCGACAAGCGGCAAGCAAGTGATGTGATACTCGTGCATAGTCCAAGGAGTCCAAGCTGCATTAGAAGATTTACCTTCATGATACACAAGCGTCTTCTTGATACCTATCACAACACCATTCCTCTTGTCCTCCTTTACTTTACGATCGTTGCCGGTAGGTTTCCAAAACCCAGAAGGTGTAGTCCTCTTCATTAGGTTCTTCTTCGGGGATGTGTACTCCTTTAAAGATAAAAAGTACCATACAGGATCCTTCGACTTGATCATCGATAACGCTACAATCATATTTTTCATTTAAAACCAAAAACAAGAACCCACCAACAGATCACAATATAAGGTGAAGAGAAACTCACCAGGTAAAGACGCTGGATCGTACGTACAGATGTTGACCTCTCTTATCGTATCGTCGACTAACCATGGTTTACCCAGAATCTTGTTTTTCAGAAAATAGTTTATCAGCTCCTCGTCCGTTGGACAAAACCTAAACCCAATTATATTTGTCATCTCCATTTTAAAAAGATCGAAAAACAAACAGTTCAAGAATCGTGACTAAATTGTTCTAGGAGTCTATCATGAGTCCAGGCCTTTTTCTCTGTGATTTCGATATCTTCTCTGTTTTATGAGGAGGGGCCAAGAAAATGCCGTATATATTTATATGCCTTCGGTTAGGGTTTTCGTCACAGTTGAGGAGTTTCCTCGAAAAATATATTCGGTTGTAGAAAAATGGATGTAGTCCATGGTACGTGTGAGCCTTTCTATTATATATTTAGAACCCGAAATGCTTTTCTTCTCCTAGCCACTAGCCAATCCATCGCCATCCACCCCCATCCATTACCATCCATCGCGTGTCTTTCTTTCATTTCTTTCTGACAGCTCATTCATGTTTCAGTTTTATTATATCTTTGTGAAAAAATTCCACTATTTTGTCTTTTATAAAACAAGTCTAAAATCACGTCCAAACAGGTGAGAATCTAAGACCTGAATCCGGATATATTCGTCAGTTTTATTACCTTACAAAAAAAATGTTGCCATTTTAAATAAAAATGTTTACGGCAGCCAAACATAACTGACATCACTTGAATTGTGGTCTCCAATCCCAAGATTTAACCATTAATTGATCCTTTCTTTTTTGTTCTCGCTGAATATTTCGTTAAGTAAGTTAATTTTTTGGTTTTTGTTTTTGTCAGCCTAGCTTTCTCATATTTGAAATTCCTAAAATCTACAGTTGATCAGATCTTTTACTTGGAAATAAGATTAATATCTATTGTTTGGAAATAACCTTTAAAAATCTATTACAGATAATGTTATTGAAAATTAATTAATAAAGATCGTAGAATCTCAATCTAGACTAAACATACAATTAGAGAATGTGGACTATAGTAAATGTTATACACTTGATATTATGTATAATCATTTAAATATTATTTTTCAAATTCTTATATTATATTAATTATTATATATTTTTCTCAATGTAATTTTATGAAAAGAATAAAGACATCATGTATACAATAAATCTACATTTTTTGTATATATATATATATATATATATGTTATGATTCAAAATATTTAGAGTGAATATAAATGATGAGAAATCAAAACAAACAAAAATTGATGCACCATTAGATTTTTTTGAAATACAAACAATTTTGTTGCACCGTAGAAAATGTTATCTAGTAACTTTTCTTCGAAAGACAAATTTCATAAAAAATTACGATTAAAAGAAGGTAAAGATATGTGAGTTTGGTGACAGATGTGAGTTTCTTTTTTTAATCTGCACATTTTATTTATTTTTTTACTAAATGTATCCACTAGTTATGAAGATAAATTGATAATATAGATCTAAATCTAAATCTAAATCTAAAATAGTGGTTTGATTGACAAGGAGCAAATATTCGGGATATTTTTGTAATTTTTTAAAACCTTTATATCTGACGTAGATGATGATTACATAATCCCCAGAAAAAACACTCCAATAGGTAGATCCTAAGACTAATATAACAAATCAAATCTTCATAAATCTGCAGAACCATTCGACCGTATGTCATACGACGGTATCCGGGCCCCATTCATTCATATGGTCTTACTATAATAAGTGTTTTATTTTTCGGGTCGGCCCTTTGTGTTTTATTTAAAGTAAACAAATGAATTAACTCCTCAGAAAAGTAATTTATAAAATGTTTTCACAGGTGTTAAAAGGAAAAGTTGCAAATTTATTCCTTTCTTATGGTGAATGTGAATGTCACGTGGCGGTCCATGAAAGTTCGAGCTTATAAAGATACTTTATAGACGCCAACTTTGAATGTTACGACGACATTGGCTATTTTATCATGTAAATTAATGGCTATTTATCATGTTACGCAATATACCAATTCTCTCTGTATTTTCAAACTAATTCGATAGTGTAGTAGTGTGTACTTCTCTTATACGGTTATAGAAACAATGACCAGGATTTCTAGAAGTATTTATAGCTAAATTCTTCGTCTAATTAGCAATAAACTCTAACAAAATCTTTGTACTAAACTACACGGTGATGGGCTAGAGGCACTTGAAGAATAAGCTCAATACGGTGAATTTGTAGTTCGAATCCCCCTGGTCAAGGCTTTCATATCCTTTATTGGGGAGAAGAAGTGGTTCCAAAACTCTTTATTTTACCCAAAGAAAAAATCTTTGTACTAAAATTTACCTAAACTTATAGCTAAACTTTACCTAATGTTCAAATAAAAAAAATTACAATCAATAATAGAATTAAATAAAAACTAGAAACAGTTACATAAAGTGTATTTATTTTGTATAATAAGGGAAAATATTATTTAAAAATCAAAATATTTAAGTTAAAAATTCATTTTATCGAAACAATAAAAGAGGTTATCTGTCAATTAAAATATTTAAATGATATGGATATGGTATAACACCTCTAAACATAATCAATAAGAAATGAATCCAAATTTTGTTTTGTTAGGATTTTTTATTTTTTTATTCAAATATGAAATATATGTAGTAGTATAATTTTGAGAAATCTTATCAACTAACTAATGATGTAACGTTTTTCAAAAATATCATCTAACAACTTCTATTTTTCTTTAGAGTACATTTTTTTTTTGTAACGGGCACCTTTTCATTTAAAAAAAAAATAAATTTACCCACTAATTATGAATATAATTGATGATCTGATTTTAAAACTAAAACAGTAGTTTTATTGAAAAAGAGTGGGCGTTTTTGCAATATCATTTTAAAATTAACTTATTAATGTTACTTTTATTTTTCACTTAGATGATGATAATAATGCAAAAAAAATACTCGACTAAGCCGTAGATAGATGTAATAATCATATAATAAACCAAATCTTGATATTTCTCATAAAGTCTCCGCTGACTCAACAAAAATTTCAAAGCATCACCGCTGACTTGAATCTCATACGCAGGATTGCAGGTCTAGGCCCCATGCACTCATATAAAGTGCTTTATTTTAGGTCAGCAAATGTATCAACTCTTCGAAATAGTATTTATTAATGTTTTCGCAGCCACAAATGTCTTTTCTTTTTTTTTTGGTTTAAGCCTAGTTTCTTGAACTTCATTAGATTATTGATTGAAATGAAAGGATTGATCGAGTTTTTCTCGTTAACATCTCCAAACTTGGGCTTTGATTGGTATGTAATAGAGTGAAATGGTGAAAAAAGAAGTAGAAAAAGATGAAAGAAAAACATAAAATTAGAGGGAAAGAGAGAGAAAAGAAAGCTAGAAACAGTTTTACTCCAGGTTATTCTTCAGTAAAAGAGAAGATGTATTGCTTAAAAAAAAAGCTAGTTTCAGCGAGAAGTAGAGGAAAAAAATTTCCGTCATTTTTCCACCGGATTGGTCAAAAATAGAGGAAACTAGAGTAATTTTCTTACGCCAAACATTTAATCTAAAAGGTATCCAGTCACATCGTTGGTGTCTTTCCACGATATTTCTTGTCAATTGACATTTCCGGAAACACGTACCGTAATGCGTTCCACCATACTCTTTACATGCATAATTTTTTAACACATATATTTTTGCATGCATGTAAAAAGTATCGCAGCAGATATTGAGTCTCCTGTCTTTTTTTCTTACCACACCTATACATGTGAAGATAATCTGTTTTCTTTAAGAATCGTGTTATATCAATCCCCCATTCACTTTGATTCTATCAAAATAAACACTTTAGATAATCGGCTTAGTTAGGTCTAAAAAATGCATTAACTTATCAGCAGACCCAACCCGACCCTGAACGCAAGCAAATCAAACATGTGATTTCAGTTTATTTTTATTTTACTTTTTAATTCATTTTGTTTTGGTAATTTTCATTTTCAAAACTTTTCAGAACCGGGTTTGATTATCAGTTTGATCCAATTCCCGACAGAACCATATGAAACCGTTTGAATTGAAGAGAACCATAGCCAAGAGGATATGCGTAGCCTATTACCTAACGTTCCTAACCAAACCGTCCTAATTGAAGAGACATTCGAATTGGAAATTTCCTGTTGGTTCGAATTGAGAAATTTAACAAACAGGATATGGGTAGCCTATTACCGAACCGAACGGAGAGACGTTCGAGTTGAGAAGTTAAACCAAAAGGATATGCATAGATTATAGTTCAGCCAGTTTGGACGGGATTTGGATTGGATTGGTTTGGTGAAAAGGGACCAAAGTTTTTTTTTTTTTTTCGAAAAGGAAGTTTTCCCATTCTCTGCTCTTTCTACGTTCCCTCTTCTCAATCTCCAAGAGACAGAAACAATTTCATCTTGGGTGGGTGCTGAATATCGTGATTTCTTTTCTTACTTAACTTTCTATATTATACACGTACAAGAATTATTGCTACTCTTTTTTTTTAGTGATCAAGACATTTTTGGACTTTAGTTGATAAATTTTTTGGGCTTCTAGCCATAACAAATCAATTATTATTATTTGTAACAATAACAAATCCGTATACCAAACTAAATTTTACAAGAATTATTGCTCCTCTTTTTTTTAGTGATCAAGACATTTTTGGACTTTAGTTGATAAATTTTTTGGGCTTCTAACCATAACAAATCAATTATTATTATTTGGAACAATAACAAATCCGTATACCAAACTAAATTTTTAGGTTTAGAGAACAGTTTGGAAATATAAAATGAATTTTTGTTTTAAAATATAAAATTAGATTTTGGCCATCATAAGGATATAATTTTAATGATGATTACATCTATTTGAAAATAAAATATGATGATCAATTTAACTTATTTTGTTATTAGTTATTTTAAATATTTTTATAATCAAAATAAATAAATTAATTATTTTAACCCGTACTCTAATTGTTTATATAATTTAATGACAAAATTGTTAAAACCCATTACTATAAAAAATTAATCTTATTCCGTCTCATTATATAATTAAGTACTATATATATAAACTATTTTAAATATTTTCATTTTATCAAGTTAAAAATATTTAGATATAATTTTGTAAGATTTTGATATTTTCAAGTTAATAATTTACATGTTATAAATAAAAAATGATTAATTTTAATTTAATGTACATTTTATTATTTTGTAAGTTGAATATGTTCAAAAATATATTTTTATGTCTTTTATGTACATGTTTGCCAAAATTTGATTTTATATCTATAAAATAATTGATGAACTATAATATTTAATTAAAATTTATCATTTTATTTAAAATTTTAATATATATGATTTTCATTTTTATTTTTATTTTAATCAAATTGGAAAATAAAATCCATTATCTTTAAATTATTTTAATACGTATTTAATAATTTTAGTGTTTGAAAACATATTTAGTAGAGATAAGGCTAATTTTTATAATTATCCTTAATAACTTTCAATAAAATAATTAAATATTCAATTATATTACATGTAATATAATACATGATACATATTTTTTCTAAAATATTTACTGTTTTAATAGTGTAGATATTTCGATATTTAAGATAATTTTTCATTTTATCAAAACTATGTGATCAATTATATTTGCTGTTTTTAATCATTTTCTGATTATTAATAGTTTATACTTTAAATGATACTTTAAAAGTACAAACTCGATCTTTGTGATTTTGGCCACAAAATCATACATATTGATATAGAGGGAATATTAATATTATGTTTTATATTTCTAAGAAGATTTTGGTTGAAAGATTGAATTAAGCCGTGTTCCAAACTAAATTTAGGATCTTTGTTGGAAACATGTACATTAGATTGTATAAAATGTTATGCTTATTACTTTGCTTCGATCTAAATTAGAAGTCTTAATTATGGAAAATTTTGATATATTGTAGCCAAATATAAGGCTTTATTTTTAGTCCATGTAGTTCACCAGGTATGTGTTTAGTTTTTCTGGAAAATATTTTCTTCTTTGTTTTTGGATTACCACGAAATTTTAGATTGAACCTCTTAAAATTTCCAGATTCAAAACCACATGCATGTAAAATTAGTTTCATCATAAACATAAACATGTAGTATAAGTTTGGGAGTGTAGTTTCATTCATATGGTAAACCAAAGTAAGATAAGAGATTTTGTGAAAACATTTGATTTGTAAATTTATATTGTTGACCAACTTAAGTTTACGAATTTGTGTGGATAAGTTAATGGACTACATGGCTTCTTGATTATATAATAAAAACAGATAATAGATAATAATTCCGCTTTTTAGAGAAAATGATAGGTAGGGACAGCGGGATGGATAAGGATTATGATTTTCACTTTTTTAATAAGAATCGTAACTGCCTTTGAAATTTTCGATTCAGGAAGAAAACTGGCTTTTGAAGACGAAAAGGAAGAAAACTGGCTAGCATCAAGGGACCAATAGCAAATAGTATATTTCCCACACCAAAATATATATTAGTTGTAATGAGAGATAAAAAGTGGGTAACTAGGGGAAGGAAATAATAAATTTCCATATTTGCAGTTTAAACGAATATACAGTGCCACCACTGTAATACAAACTAGAAAATTCCAATTTAAAAAAAAAAAATAGAAAATTCCTTCTGTGACGAGTGGTTAAGCTGAACCATTTAAGAAAATAGAAAAGAAAGAAAGAAAGATGAAAAAAGAATGTAACAAATTACAACATCGTGAAAATATTATTAATTAGATGCTATATACCAAAAATCATCGTGAATGTAACAATTTTTGCAGAATATATACTATACAAGAAAAGCTCAAAACAATTTAAATAGATGATTTCATGGAACGATTGTATCAAACAAGTTTTGTTTTAATCATTCAGAGTATCGTATCTGAGAGACTGAGAAGAGTGAAACAAACTCGAAAATCGTGAATAAAGATTACTAATTAGATGCTATAGAACAAAAAAAAAACATCGTGAATGTCTTCGAAAAGATTAAACAATTGAAAAGGATGATTTCGAGGAACGATAGTTTTAATCAAACAAGTCTCTTTTTTTAATCATTTGGAATATCACATCTGAGAAACTAATTTCATCCAAGAGTTCAACTTTGTCGGTATCTGAACGGAATCCCAAAGTAATTTTCATTAATGTATTGTTTTTTTTTTTGCCACAACCAATGTAGTTGAATTTATGGTACACTCAATCAAAACGTAAACTGTTAAAAATAGTTTAAGTTTAGTCGGATATCCAATTGTTTGAGTTAGAGGTCGATCAATTTTGCGATGAAAATCAAGTTAAAATATATGTCTAATCTCTTTGTTAATTCCAGTTAGCTAATAAGTTGTACGTAAGTCAAATCATTACTACATATATATCTCAAAATGAATATTGAATACATAAATTATAATCAAAATTAGGTCCACTGTAACAAACGAAACACACTAAAGAAAAGTTAAGCCGTGTTAACTCATATTGGAATTGTAAATTGTTTTACAGCAAGCAAATCTATCTTCTTCTTTTTTCTTTCGTCTACAAAAATTCCGATTAACTGAAAAGCCAAGCTCTACGAGCAGACCAAGTATCACTTACAAAAGACACCTTAACATAGAGGCCTCAACAAAGACAGGATTACAAACAATGGATATAAAGAAAGGACTTTCGAGGAAGGATAGTTTTAATCAAAGAGATATGTAGCCAAGTCGGTTGGTTGGTGGCTACTTAAGACTAAAGCCAAAGAGGTCACACTTTGTGTGATGAAATAAACTCCTCTATTTGATTCCACCATCTATATAAAACTTTGTGCACAAGTCCATCTAACAGCCGTTTAGGCGGAACCGAAAAATTGACTAATTCAACGTCATTTTTTGTCCACTTGCCACTTTTAATCATAATTGTATTTAAAGATAGTGTATTAAATAAATAATATGTTTTTTTATTTTTATTCTTTTGATTAAGTGTACCATACATTCCCTTAAACTTAAACGCAAACAATTGGATATCCGATTAAACTTAAAACTATTTTTAACAGTATTATAATCTCTATATTTTTTATAAAATGTAAAATTTATAGATAATCATATTGTTTGTGTGAGATAGGTTTTTTAGGCATATACTCATAAGGTTGTTACAGATTATATTTCTTCAAATCCTTTAAAATTTTAATGTAAAATTTTGTTTTCAACATACATGCTTGAATTTTGTGATAAAAAACAATATACTTTTAAATTTTGGATAGTTGATTTCATAAAACATTCTATCTATATCGTCATTGATTTCATTGGCCTCTCTCTCATGTTCCTTGATCCTCTTAAGAAAAATTATGCTGATTCGTGTGGCTACACATCTCTTTAAAGCTATAGTAAATTACTAATTGAAAAAAAGAAGAAAAAGACAACGAGTCCATGAAAACAACATTGATATTTCTGTCCGTATATGGTGGGAGATTTTTTCCCTCTTGTATAAAGTTATTTAACAATGTTGATTAAGATACGTCTATATTAATACATAATTCTATCATTGATCATATACAACATACATGCATATCTTATTAGTTTTGTTTCGTAACAATCCACATATATAGGTAATATATTTTTCTAATCATCAATTTTTAAATATATTTTGACATAGCATAATATAAATGAATATAAATCAAAATCTTATGTGAAATCAAAGTTTGAGGGGAAAAAATACAATTTAAGTAGTTTATACTTTTCAAAAGTTAATTATTAAATAAATAAAAAATGTATTCTTTTTCCTCATCTTATCTTCTCACGACTAACCATCCCACCCAACTCATTCGTTAGACGTCCCTTAGGTTTCTCTATAAATATCTCTGTCTCTTCTACTTCCACTTAACAGGTGTGACCTCAAAGGAGATGATCATCTCATCCGCCGATTTGTGTGACGTGTTCTCTCTCCGTTTGTAATTCAATCTATGGCAGCGTTAGTAACTTAAGGAGTTCTTTAGGGCTCTTTTGAATGGTTCTCAGTTTCGTCTTTCATCGTAAAGGAAAATCGTCTGGTGTTTAATTAATCTTCTTCTCATGCAAAACCGTTTTTATTTTTTTAACCTGGCTTTGATTATTCAGATTTATAGAAGTTAGAGTCCAAGCTTTATTTTTGGGCAGGCAGGTGACATAGGAGAGATCAATCGTAATAGAAACCACTAACGTGGAAAAAGACGAATATGTCCCTCAAACCTCACCGGAGGTGTCCTCTTTAGTTCCATAAATTTTGCCGTTGATGGCCATATTTGGAGCTCCCATTTTTGGAGCTTATGCAACTTGTGGGAAATGTTTTGGAGGAGGAAAATATAAAGAAGAAGAGATTAGTATTATTATCTTGGAGAAGATGATGATGAAAGTTAAAAGCAGATAATAATAATAATCTGATTGGATTACAAGTGGGATTAGGTGTAGACAATGTTTTTTGTAAAATCTTGACCCTTTTCTTCTCTACACCTAATCCCACTTATAATCCAATCAGATGTTCATAAAGATCATATATAGGACCTTGAGACTCTCTTGCCTAATCTTACTCCTGTTGTTTAGATTCCTATTCAGCAGCTCTCTTACACAAGATTGAGATTACAATCTAAAAACCTAAATTTCATTAACTTTAGGCACAAGAAATACCTGTATAGTCATACAGCAGAACAATTGAGTTTTCACCTATTGTTCATACATACATTACACACGTAGACATAATATTTATTTTTACACATTCAACAGAAGAACAGAATCAGAAAAAGCCAATTAAAAATGAGTGTTTCGATCCATCTGCTTTGCCTCCCTTCGCGATCAAAAACTTCATAACCGGTTTCAAGTTTTGACGCTTAGTAAAACAGATATGGTGTTACCAATGACAGCCACCAAGAGGATGAGTCCTATGAACATGTTCATGAGATGGATATACGGCCGATTCTTGTGGTTTCTTTGCATTGCTTCCTCTGTAATAAACCATCCCTTCTTCTCTGTCTTCACCATGAATGATGATGACTTGGATGCATCAAGAGCTTTAGACTTGCCTTGTTTCACCTGAAAAGGAAATACACATCACTCTTTATCTATGGCAATCCAACAATATGTTAAGAGCATTATAAGATACAAGCACCCACAAAATCAACATAGGAGCAGCTCAATACCTCTTGTTTCGATGGTATGGTGCGCCGTGTGAAATGAGGTTCCCGGGTCTTTCTATTGATAAAAGTCTCTGCAGGAGTTTGTACATCTTTGCAATAGTCTTTCCTCAACGATGGAACCTCATCTTCACTAGTGAGGAAGGGTCTACTCGAACTATCATCGCTTTCACCTGGACTTGATAATCCTTGGTAACTCTGTCATATTAAGAATGGTGAAAGCTGAGAATACAGATCAACTCCATGAAAGTATTGATAAAGGAAACCAAGTCATGTGATGTGAGTTTATTACCGTTGCAGATATCGTTTCAGCATCGCTACCACTGCTGCTATTACTGCTACAACCAACAATGATCCCTGTGGAAGGTTTCTTTGGCCTGTGAATGTTGCGGTCCTCTTGCATTATAATTTCTGGATTAGGCAACACATCTTCAAAATTCCCTCCGTTAAAACCAAGCAATCCATTCCAATACTCATCACCGTAAGGAGTTCGTGGCTGCACCTCAGAGTAGTAATTGTTGTTGTTGTTGTAGTCTCTGAAAAACGTGTTTGGATCGAACCCATCACTCGGAGAGAGGTCCTCTTGTTCGTTCAATGGGTTTAACAAATCATTCATAGACATACCATCTTCTTGATCTACCTGAAAATGTAAAGAGAGGCTAGTAAACAAACGGGCTGATGATGATACTAATGAAATAATAAACACATTGTCAGAAAGTGGACTCACCTGAGGGGCTGTGTTAATCGCTCTGATAGAATTCAACTCAGAGACCAAAGAGTGACTTGGCTGGTTCGAGTTATTACCATACAAACTGTCTCCGTCTTCACCCTTATACATTACTTGACAGATGACATTCGTTCTCTGAAACAATATTTACACACGTTAGTTTTTTTTGCAACCAAACAACATTGAATACTTCATCACTCAACACAACTCTTAAGCTTTGACAGAAGCAAAGAAAACTAAGTCTTTACTTGTATAACACTTCAACCCTCAATAAACGTAGCAAACCAACACAGAACACAGGGGAAATCACAGCCAACTACTAGATCAGAGATGGATAAATCAAACCCATATTCATATACCAATACCAAGTATTGAAATTAAACTTGATTTTGATCAAGCTTAATTATGGGCTCATAATCCAATAATCTATTATTGGACTAAACCCAAAATTAAGCCAAACTTCTAGAATTTCTCTAAAAACATCCTTAGAGTTCATCACCTCCTCTAAGTATTCTAGAGAATTCTAAAAGATAACTTTATAAGATATTTATATATAATAATCTAGATAATGTATGATAAAATCTAGATATT